>CAAKHC010001964.1:0-21264 GCA_901007825.1 Macroramphosus scolopax | reverse complement strand
ACCATCGCTACCTTTCCTGACTTCCTCTAACCACTGTCTCACATCACATTTCACAATCTTTGCAACCAACTCAAAACAGTCATTCCTTGGACATTTAAAGAAATCATTCGGGGGAACCAGCCTACTGGTCTGGAATAGGGATGTGAATCTCTATCACTGTGGCGATTCAATACATGTCACAATACACTGCCAGCGATACGTTTTATTAGCGATACATTGACTCCTTTGCCGATACGATGCGTTACGATTCACCCCTGTTCCCGATACGATGCGATACGATTCACCCCTGCGATTTGATAACGATTTAGTTCTATCCAATGCGATATGGTGCGATACAATGCGATTTAACATGATGCAAAGAAATTATAGGTTTTCTATTAAGCAAACCAAAGAATGCAATAAAAAAAGAAGATGCAATTTAGTATGGTACTCCAAACAGAGGATTTGATTTTATTCCTCATAAGCAGCAAATTTAACAAAAAATGTGCCGTTTGTCTTTACACATTTTGCTTATAATCTCTACTAGTACTATGAATCACATGATGCACTCTTCAGCAGGTCGGCTAATGTGGTAGAGACAAGCATAAAGCATTAAGCTTTCTATATGAATAATATAAATAATAATAACCTTTCACAATTAGGTCTTTTAACAACTACTTGTGCAAAGAAAAATGTGAACTACTTTGTGGCAGTCACAGACCGTCGAGGCCAAAATAACTTGAGATACCTTTTTGACCAGTTTTGCTGGAGGACTCTTAAACTAAGAGTCATAGCTGTAAGCACAAAACAATCAAAAACTAAAGTAGCTAACATAGATTTACTGAAACGAATGAAAAAAAGGATTCAACAACTAACTCTGCACTAGTGCCTCAATTTCTACGAACGATTGCGCAATCACCGGAGAGACACACACACACGAACACACACATTTATTCACTGCGACAAAAGACGTCCACACACACGAAACAAACAAACATTCACTGTGCTTGCTGGCATTTTCTAAAGCTTAGCAGCCCGCCGGTTAGTCTGACGGTGTCAGTATTGTTCAGCAACTGTGGCTATACACAAAAGGGCATCGCCAACTATATCCTGTGACATGGAGCTCCTTTTTCTCACGCAAAAAGTAGTCCACCTAAAGCCCTCTCAACGGGAGCTAACTTTAAAGGTCAGACCACTTTCAGAATGCAACGGCGGCGGTGATCAGTCTCACATCACGGGGCTCTTTTGTCATTGGAAGTTTTTCATGATTCATCAAGGTCTCTCAGGTTGTGGTTTTACACCCTGTATGTACACAATAAAACCGAAAGCCTGTGAGATTGTAATGCCTTCGGTAACACGCTCAAATGATTGCACTGTGGAGTTCAGGAGTCCAGTATTTCCCCTCATTATGTCCTACATTTTGCTCATTCACCATGCATCAACCCCGCAGCTGTCTGGCACAGGACTCCTGCAGGATTCATCTGCTAATACGCTTCTCTACCCAAGATTCAAAGCTGCAAACTACTTGTGTATTCAAGTGATTTCGGCTTCTGCAACCCAGTCGGCAGAAAAACAGGATTCAATCTCAACAATTTTGACTTTCTTTACTTTTATTTATTTATTCGCAATGAGGGGAAAAGTCCCGTCCACAAATGCAAACACACACTGAGAACACACGCACACACACACACACATCGGAGCAGGGGGCAGCCAGGGGGGATTAGGTGCCTTGCTGAAGGGCACTTCAGCTGTGAATGTTGAGGAAGGACGTTGCACCTTCACTAAAACCCTCCCAACAGGGGATCGACCAGGTGACCTTTCCGTACCAAGCCACCTTTCGGCTGCAGCTGCCCCCTGCATACTCATTGTCTGTTTTTTTCTACCCCTCCAACCTGCCTCCTGACGTGAAGTTTCTCGTGATATACACGTGCCATCACATTCAAAATAATTGGAACATGACTGGTTCCATGAAATTCTATGAGGTTAGTTAAAAGCAAAAAGTTCTTCCAACTTATTGAACATAGCTTTGCTTTTAACTAACTTGATATTATTTTGTGGAACCTGTTGGCAGAATCTATATAATTTCAGTCCAATGCTTCAACATTTCAATGTTTCTTGAAGAGAATCAAGTCCTAAATGTGCACCATATATTTGATGGAAAAACGTTTATATTACAAGCATCTCTCTAAAACCTGAGCTGTTCTCAGAATAATCACTTAAAAGCTACTTTTGTGCCTTTTATTATTGATTGAGTGATGTGCAGAAACACTTGACGGATCTCAGCAAATGTGCTTCTTGTTACCTTCCGATGACAAACACAGCTGAACTACTATTTAAGGTAAAAAAAAAACAACATTTTACGAAGAAGGCTGCAAGAGCTTGTTGCTGCAAGAGCTTGTTGCTGCAGTAGATTTCCACCTGAAGTCTGGAGGGTCCATTTAACAACCGGCTGGATCGTGTCAATTTATGTGAGAGGAAATGCTCTCCCATCAAAAGTCTTTTTAATTTACTGACTCAGTTCATTATTATAATAAACACTAAGGATGTCGGGCCGAGGAACCAGAGGAATGGGTTGCACCTTTCTGACGAACTGGCTCGACAGATTTGAAACCTCATTTTCATCATCTCCTTCGACAGTAATTGGAAATAAAACCCTGAAATGCTCTTCGCATTACTTCTCCCAACATCGCATTGTAAGATAAACAAGAGAACGGCTTGTTGAGGTTCTATCAGAAGAGACAGAGCTTGTTTGATTGGACCGGGACAGGCAGTGAAAGCCTGCAATTTCACATCAGGTGTCCTCTCGTCTGAAAAAGAAAACTGCATCTGGAAAATATGTGGCCATTTCTGTGTCATGGAGAGAGCCAGCTATAAGATAAGGCTTGTTACAATGTCGCCCCTGTGGTCGGATCCATCTGCCTCCCTCCTTGGAACAAATAAACCTTTTCAATGCTTCAGCTATTGACCAGCACGGAGGAAAAAGTGAAGAATGGCCCCTCCAGGGAGCCTCTCATGGATTATGAACATGGAGTCACATGAGGCATGCGGCAGATAGATGGAAATCAAAGTTCTGCTTGGGAGAAGTAAATGTGTCATACTGTCAGGAAAAGCTCTGCATTACAGCTTGATAATGTAGTGACGCATCTTATGTGCAGGACAGGGATGATATTCGGGGGTGACGTCCTTGTTCATTTCAGATCTCCTCTACCAAAAGGAGGCTGGCCCGCTGCTGCCATTCTTAAAATCATCTGGCTGCGAAACAAGGCGTTGCAGTATATGAGGGGGAGAATTATGGATACGCTAGCGGCTGACTGCGGTGATTCCGCCTTCTGAATGAAGCTGCATGATAAGCTGCACTGCAGGCCCAAACACACATCCCCTAGATGTTTTTGGCTTGTGTTTATCTCCGCGATACTCCCTCCTCTGTTTCCTTCCTCCTCTCCTGACTGGGTAGCCCCTGAGCTGGACCCCGTCAATGGTTTGGAGAGGATGCCAGTGCCTGTTTGAAGTGCTACTTTGCTATCTAGGGAGCTTCCGCTGGGAGGAGGGGTAGGAGTGGGGGTAAAAAAAAAAGAAAAAAAAGAATGGCTTTTGAAGAAAAGAAAAACGTATTTATTTAGGGAGGAAACCAAACAGCAACTCCTTGTGGCACACAGATACAAACGTCTTCCTCCCTGCAGCAACACAATTTTGATCCTCCAACTAAAATCCATGAGAAAGAAGCCGCTGCAGGAGCCGAAGACTGTTTGAAGAACTGTTTTAAGTTTCAACAGGCAGAATGTCATCATCCAAAGTATTTTATGTCTGCTATTATTTGACGTTTATAAATGGCCAACAGTTCTTTTCTTTCTGGACGAACGACACCGCCGCCTACAAATCTAGCCAGCAGTTATATGAGTCACAGATCAAATGTCTCCACGTTGCAAACAAAAGAATTGCTGCGTGCAAACTAAAGTCTTTTATAGTGAGCGATAAGAGAAACAGTTGGACATCACAAGGTGAAGTCGGAGACTGGATACAACCACTAAAAGTGTCACAAAGGATCAAATTATTGTATGTTAAATTACTTTGGTTCAAAATAATCATATAAGCGACTGAAGAAATTACCAAATGAGCTCCATGAAGGCTTTCCACAAATAATGAACGGGCCAAAGGAAAGATATGTAAATTGCACACTTCCACACTCCATCATTTACATCCAATGCCGATGTTCATTTTAGAATCTAAGAAACAATGTGTTCTTAGCATAATCAGGATGATTAAGGGCATAGTGGGTGTGAGGGACATTTGATTTTAATGAAGGAGACCAGCGTCAGGCAGATAGAAGCTAAATCTAAATACTATGTGTCACAAGCTTTCCCTCACCCAAACTCATCGTTTTAGTGGCATAAATCCCAACCAGACCTTAAAGGTACAATGTGTAGCGCTTCCAATTTTACAATAGGGGGTAGCATATCTGCAGACAGTTGGGGTGTCCACCTTTTTTCTAAGTAATAAGAAATGAAACACTCACTGATGGTTTTAGATGGTCATTGAAGGGATGAGATGCTGCAGCCAAATGAGAAAATAAGTTTCCAGCATAGCGTGCTCCGTCAAGCTGGTGCAATATGGAACACTCTGGGGGTCACGGATGATCCCATTTACCCCACCGCCGCAGGTGAAGAGCTCTGGAGAGAGATAGTTATTTCCTCGAGTAAAGCTGCAGCCCTCTGCTTCAGCCTCGGCTCCTTCGCTGATGCACAAACCCATCTCTTTAGTAATACATTGGTTTTAAGAGACGAGACGCTTTGATGTTATCTTGTTCTGGCTAAAATGCTCCCTTCACATTTAAAAAAAAATCGGCCACAATCTGAATGTTTTTCCCAAACATAAATCTGCATCAGTATAGTTTTTTGGCCACTAGGGGGCAGCAGAAACAAGCAGTATAAGTTAACATGGTGAACTTGGCAGTAGAGATTAAAAAACTTGGGCTTCATGGAATTGTGCATTTCTTCATATTTTCTGACATTCTACAGACAAAAACAATAATCAAGTAGATAATTAACAATTGCATGAAGTATTTAGATAATCGCCAGCCCTCTCAGTGAGCTGCCTGTTACACATCCAGCAGACGCAGTGACAATCAAAGGTGCGTTTGAGTCCAGCTTTCTATCCTTCCTTTAGCTATTTTCTTTTTTTACCTCCGCCAGCTCCTGTGGGAAATATCCACCTGTTTATCTGGAAAATGTTCCACTCCAGGATGTTCAACAGTAAATTTGCCAATATATACAGTTCTTGGCCAGTAGTGTGCAGACAGTTCATCTAGGCTACTTTTTGCAGGGAGGAGTGACCAACCGTGCAAAACAGAGAACTAACATGCTCTGTAGAGTTGATGGACACTGCACTATCATCTATGTGTTCCTCACTGTTGACGACCTCTTTCATTTGCACATTCTGTTCATTGTTAATATCTTAATATTTTACCAACCCAGCTTTAACCATGCTGAAGATTCCATGTATATGTATTTTAGATAAGACCTTATCCGGGTGTGAAATTAAAATGCAATAATCACTGGTGACACTGTAAATAGTGTATTGCAATATGCCTCAGTCCAGTGTTTGCTAATTATTAATTATTGGTTGTTATTGGTGTAATGGGCACCTCAGCGCTGCAGCTGTGTTGAGTCTGAGCTAACAACTACAACACTCTGCTATGTGTGCAGTTTTATATGTAAAGATAACACTACATATATCATCCAGGTCGACACCCATTATAACTAGTTCAGGGTCATTCCCCGAGTGTTTTAATGAAACTTAATGTTGCATTACGAGTGCATCAATCAGTGTTTTAAATGAATGTCGTCTCCGAGGCCGCTCCCTGTGTAATGATACAGAACAAACTCAAGATGCATGTAAAGAAACTCTTGCACCCAGCTTCTCCCCCAAAACCATCAGGACGCCAGGCCGGAGGCGTCTGAACAGCGAGGAGGGAATAATCAGAGAGAGGCTCAGGTCGGGAAATTTCCTGGTCGACTTTTCTCTGCCTTGAGATGCTAGTTTGAGAGATAGCTCACTCTCGCTCCGGAATTTCAATATCGTCTCCTAAACATCAAAGTTGTGGAAACTAGGGTAGAAGCTGTGTCATGTGCAGCTCCTGAGCGAGTGAGTGTTTACTCACACACCTTTTTCTACAAGAACCGTTTCAACAGATCAAAAAAAAAAAAAAAAAAAACCTTCAGCGCCTGTTTTCCCCTCTCATGACCCAGAAATGAAGAATGACACCGAAGGCATCGGAAAGAGAAGCCACACGGGAATTTAGCCTTTTGAAAAAAGTTAAGCAAACTCCAAGTTCAGTGATGCTGACGTGAAATCTGATTAGATAACCACGACACTGCTGGAAATGCTCTTTGTTGTCTATTTCGCGCCGCTGCTCCGCCGGAGGGGCAGAAACGTCCTGGTGGGACGTCCGTAAAACATAAATCGATGACAGCTTCTTAAAGGGTATCCGTTTAGCATAATGCAAACGTAGTTGTAGCTCAATGTTACTTTAAATATTTAAATCCTATGCAGAAGAAAAACCCTTCACATTTTTGGGGGGATTCCTGAATAGAACTCAGCATTATTTCCCAACATCCTCGGGGAGACGTCGTAGACCTAGAAATTATACTTCCTCAAACTTTTCCAAAGTGATGCAAGTATTAGTCAGCTATTGAATCACCTCCTCAAGACTCTCCTCTATATGGAAATAGTTTGGGGGGGGGGGGGGGGGGGTGCAGGCGTCTCCCTGGTTTGAAATCAATTATTCACAGTGATCTCCACGGAGGCTCAGTCCCTGGCAGTTTCCTGAGATGTTTCGGGGGTGTGTGTATGTTTGGTTTTGTGGACGGCTCAGGCTAAATCCTTCAGTGGAATGTGAGTAACATTCAATGATGAGGCAAACCGTCGCTGCCACCGCTGGATCCTCCAGGACTGAACCCCGCTGAGAACACGGGCTCTCTGAAGGACAGGTCTGTAAGAGGAGATAGGACAAGGTCACGGTGTCTCCTCAGTGGAGAGTCCTGCTGGCTCTCCCACTGCGGAGAAGTTGTGAAAGGAGGAGCGGGAGCACTGTTCCTCTGCAGTGTGTGTGTGTGTGTGTTAGTGTGTATGTGCATACAGGAACTGCATGCTCAGGATCCCAGAGGTGGAAAAGGAAAGTGTAGCAGTTGTCAAATTATCTTCTTATTCTCAACGTGTGCACGCGTTGTTACGTTCTACCTCGTCTTTGGGTTCAGATGAGTTGAAATGAAACTTTTAAAAACATGTAACCTTTGTTTACTTATTTCATGGAAATGATACAGACCTTCATCGATGGAGGCCATGAAAGTTCAACTAAACGATTCTGAACTCCCCCTGGTGGCTGGTTGCAGTACAGGTCATAAATCCTTCCGCCTCTATGTTAACGGAGGAAAAGTTGCAGATGGGTCCTTGTAAGGTTGTTAAAGCTGAAAGATCTTTTCTTCTGGTAAAGACAACACTAATACTCTCATGTGGAACATTTACACATCGCTCTATTCTCTGTATGCCACGAATAACTTTAGATATTAACGAATTAAAAAGAACAGACTTTGATGTTTGGTTTACATTCACTTCACCATCATTAAAGTTGTTTTCCAGGACAGTCTGAATGTTTTGTTATTTAAAAGTTCATCACTTGTGTTGAATGTAATCTCAGCAAAGTGCTTTAGCTGTCAGATAAATACATTGGAATAATAAGTTCCCTCAGAAATGCAGTGCAGTAGAAGTAACAGGATGGAATTTAAAGTCGTCCTGCGTCACTCTCAGTGTAAATAATATCATGTGTAGCTTGTGATTGAGCACAGCACACAATAAGGTCTGAGGGTCGTACACTCCGCCGCCGACACCTCCTCTCCACTTCACTGCACCTGGCATCCAAAACAAGCGATGCTTCATCTTCTTCTTCCTCTGTCAGAGTCTTACTGTATATCACTACTTAATGTGACGAAAAGTGGATGTGAATGCGTCGTTCTCTCGTGGCACAGCCCTCCACATGTGGTGGTAGAACCACCAGACCGTGAAGAAAAGAAATGGAATAGAAGAAATGTAGCCGCTGGTTCTGGTTTATATGTCAGTTTCACCGCGCTCGTCTTGTTCTGGAACAGCTGGAGACTTAATTACATCATGCACTTTTACAAATCCGTTCCTGTCCTGCTTAATGACATTCATATTGAATAAATCCTTCTTTTTTTAAAACATCTGAGGATTTTAAATGCCACTTTTTACCTGATTGAATTGTAGCATTAATCCTTGTTGAATACAGATTCCAGAACACGGATACATTCTTTGTAATTCTCTGAAAGAACACACAGTAATGATGTCATTTTGTTATTCTGCGACACACATATAGAAACCTAGATTACTCCTGAGTCTTTACTATTGCATCCATACAAAAATGATTCCTTAGAAGGGAAATTAGAAAGTTACAAACAGGCATGAGTAATATTCAGGGGCTCTAATTGTATCTTTTACTGCATGATTCTATTTTTAGCCTCCTGAATATGCTTTATGGACTCAACCTGACGATGACTGAGGGTGAAATCCATCTGCACTCGAAGGTTTCTGGGGTTCACGCCTGTCAGAGGTTCAGTCACAAGAAAACAACTGATATAAGTGTGCGTGTCCCGATGTCATAGACTGTATAAAAGCACTGGAAAATATGTCTGGAAGTCAACAAGAACTCAGGGAGCCTTTCCGATTGGAGGTGCACTTAGTAACCTGCATTCTCTTAAACGACCTGAAGGGGGCGACTCCACAAACTGTATAGAAATCTATGAGAATGATCACCTGATGTAAACATTTCCAGACTGATCTATGGTCTCGACTGCTAAGTTTCAAGTCTTTTTATAGGATATATACAGCTCCTCCCGATGTAGACAATTCAAACCAGAATATCCTCGATAGGGACGCTGGCATTCTGTGCTGGTGACATCATTTGGAGCCAGTACTGTTCTCCACCCATCTCCATCAGGAGTAATCAGTTAACTCCACAACCACTCATCATATCAAAAAGTAGGAACCTGAGGTGTTGTTAGCCACTCAATCTCCTCTCCGTCTCTCATATCGAAGCTTTCCTCACAAGGCTGTTCCTCTGACGTAACAGCCTGCAGTCGACGCCCCACCCTCGTGAAGGGCTCCAACTCCCCGTTGACACTATTTCCTCGACACAGATGGACCCGGTATTCCGGTATACCCTCTTCTACGGCTTTTCATCGCCTCTGTTTGTTCGAGGTAAATGTGTGTTCTTTTACACATTAGTCACTGGTAAAGTCGACTATAAACCTATTGTACACTCCCATAAGTGCCCAAGCTTGTCTCCTTGAGAGACGTATTAAATGACTGCAGGGGGTTGAAAGGCCCTGGCGACCAAAGAGCCTTATCTCAAGCCGCTTTACAGCAGCCTCGATGAGGCAGAGAGATAAGAGAACAGGGGAGCGAGGTCAACAGAAGTGGACCGATAGTCACATCTCCCGGAGACAAGCGAGAAAAAACCTGATCTTTCCCACCTTTGGTGAGTCTTTGAAGCCTCCATAGAGATAGAAAATATTATATTGTCAACCTTCAGAATCTGTATCAGTGTTGTCTTTTAGCCTCTTTATTTACAGGTTTCTGTACGTTGCACATGGCGGTCAGAGAGAGCAGGTCAGTCCTACGATACAGCAGGAGAAGAGGCGCCTCCTGTTTCAGATGCATCAGCAGCAGATAAGACCTGAACACACTTTCACACAACACATGCACAACAGACACACACACACCTCTCGCTCGCTGTAATAACGCAGCTTTGATTGCGCGCCAGTGAACCAAAAACATTACTTGGTCCGCATACCAATACATCAGGGTCTGCTGCGGAACAGTGGGCCGAAAGTGAATCATAAATCTTCTCTTATCCGCAGCAGATCAAATAAATCATTTGGGGTCTGCTTGTATTTCTGCTGTTTACGTGTTCCCACTATTTGATGTCGGTCAGCGTGTGATTTGCTATTTGCACCACAGCCGGGTGTCGTGTCGACATTCGGTAGCAGTCAGGAGCTTTGCAGGGAAAGAAGTTCCGGATCCCCTCTCCTCTGCCTGGCTGTGTGATGCACAGTAAGGAACATTAATTTGAGTGTGAAAAAAACAAAAAGCCAAACATGATTTTTCCTCTCCTCACACCAGCAGCTGAAATCGCCTCTAATCAATGTATATGATCAAGTGACTGTATACATCGTGAAAGCTTGATGGACCTGCAGAGAATTCATCCATTATGCTTCAATATTGCCCCAGATGCATGTTAAGAGCACATTTGAAGAGGTGTGCAAAGGTGAGGTCGTAAGCAAAGTTCGACCTCTTATCATGTGCAGAAATTAGAGCATGAATCCCTTTAAAATAAGGCTGTATGGATGTGTTGGCTACTCTCATACAGCTGATCGTTGCTCCCCGCTCGTAGCAGCAGGTTCTTTCCTCCCGTCTTCTTGTGTGGTCACTTCGGAGCTGCTTGGTGAATTGATGGAAGTAAACAAAGGAAGAGGCAAATAGGTTAATCGTCTAATGAAGTCAAATCCTGGCCAGTTCTTATCCCAGATAATCAGATATGGAGGCTCTGTCACGGCCCCCGACTTCTGTTTCCGATGCACGAGGTACGCTTCTGCATCCCGATGAGATTTGGAGGGTCGTCCATTGACTCCAACGCGAATCCAGTCATGTCATTATCAGACACTCCGGGCCACTGCTGGGTCATCAGACGTGGAGGGATGTGAACGTGCTGCACATCCAGATCATCCACTCACAAGGGAGGGATTTCATTTGTTGTTCTTTTGGGGGGATTACAAAGATCGAGAAGATCTCCTTATCGCCACTCATCATACATACAAGTCAAGTCACGTCTCCATCTGACTTGTGATCTGACAGAAGTAGTTCTGGAAGGAGCTCTGAGGCCTGAGCTGCTCATGTCTAAGCGATCTTGATTGATTTCGGTCGCAGCCTTACAGTCAATGTTTCAGTTCTGGTGTTGGTGCCCGCGTGAGGCAGCGCTGTCAATCACCAGCGGGGACACGGTCCTCACTATGTCTGCACCGCAAATCGATGGAACATCACCGACCGCTATCATGGGGTTAATGAGGGAAGTAAATGAGACGGAGAGGGGAGTTCTTCATTTGATTCTTTTAAATTGACACGTCGGAGGAGAGTTAGAGAGTCATCTGACATTGATGACTGAATCAAAAACAAGCAACAAGAGAAACTATGACAACCACTTTAATTCCTCACAGTAATTATGTATTTATCCTGCCCAACGCTGGTAGTAAATTTAATGAGGTATACAGTCATGCACGGGGTTTATTTACTCGTCTCTGCTCACTGAGTGGCATCATGAAAAGAAGCAAAGCTGCCGGGGAAGTTATTAAAAGAAAACTGTACGAGCTTCTTCATGCATATACTTGTAATTAGAAATGTGAGTCATCCCAGACGTTGTCAAACCCTTATTTAGTAAGTTATTCCGTCCTTTTCTTTCTCAATCTCCTCACCTCTTTAATTATTTGCATTCATGCCCCCCCTCTTGTATTTATTGTTATGCAGTGTAATACAATGTCATTACGTCTCTGCACAACTTTCCCAATGTGTGTGTGTGTGTGTGTCTTTCTATCATGTCATCAAGTTGCAGTGCTTTTCGACAGCAGCAATCTTGGATGCGTCTCTGTGTTACATTAACACAGCTCCTCGTCTGGCAGCTCCGTCCTCACCAGCAGGAGCTTGTCCACTTTCAGTCGGGGCAAATGAGAAAGACACCGAATCCAGACTCATTATGATTGGACAGCTGTTCCGGCGGAGACTTTACAAAATTAACAATCACTTCCTGGACAGCCGCTGCCGGGCCTCACGTCAAAGACACTCGAGGAAATGTCGTCCGCACGTCACATCTGAATGTTGTATTTATTTACTATAGTGTTTTTTCCCCGGGGGCCACATATACTGAAATGAATGCACAAGCCCAAATGTTCTCCTGAGGGTCAGCAGCCTCGGGTTACTCTAACCTGTTGCTATGACACATTCTTTGACAGGCAGATCTCATTAGGGGTGGATTTGTTTGTCTGTGAGTGTGTTTGCAGTCTGCTGGGCTGGAGAGGGATGAGAAGGAGTTTCTTTCCGGCAGATGTTCACTATCTCAGGCCAGCGCAGCCGTATGCAGCGATGCCCAGGTGGTGTGACCGGCTCTCGGAGGATGCACATATGGGAATGCGCGCACAGATGTTCAGATTCAGCTGGTGTTGGTTTACAGCCCAGAGGAAGAAGGTTGGAGGTTGGGGCCGACACCTTTCCTCCTGCAACAGTTTGAGTCGTGATTCAGTGTTTGTGTGTTTTATTAGGCGCAAGTGTGCAGAAACATACGTGCATTAGTTGGCTGGCAGCATGTCTGCAGTTGTTATCTGTATAAACATCATATGCAGCACGAGCTGCTAGACGCCAATTTGTTCTTTAAATTGGCATTTCCGCATTTACAATTACAGACGATGTCATCTACTGTATGTAACACTCGCTGCATTCGTCAGCTATCAACAGCCAGATTCTGCCAATGATATTAGCTGTTGCACCAAATGATTTCTATGCGTCTTCAATTTCCATTCGAGAGATAACAGAGGAACAGGAGAAAGAGGAAATAACAAAATGGCTGCAACCGTTATGTGGACGGTCGTCTGCTCAGAAGCAAATTCATTCATTTTCAATTACAGCCTGATCAGTCTGCCTGCTAGATAACCAGAGAAGCTCTGCACAGACAGTTTGCAACCACCCGAGAGCAGCTGGCTTATGTGCCGTCGTCCCCGCAGAGGCCTTGATCTGACTGCTGTCCGGTGTTGGAACAGACTTTAGTGGGCTAACGCACATATTCGATGAATTCTTGCATGTTGGTTCTCCTCACATCTCCACCTCTATCATGCAAATGGTAGTCAACATGTAAGGCGTTGTGTTGGCAAGCGCTTCCCTGAAGTGTCCGAGGCACTGGTGGAATTATAGTCTAGGTTTGTACATGTCACTAACACACTAGAGATCAGCTAAGGGAGCAGGAGTGGAGATTTTGTGCCCTTTGGTCATTAACATAATGTCAGTTTTCAGCATGAAAACCATGTTGTCACGCTGAAAGCCTCCATGTCCACCAGTGGCTTCCCTAACACCCGTGAGACGTTCAGGAATGTCCGATACGTCAACATGTTATGTACCTAAGAACATCCGTGAACTCTGCACAGCTCTTGTGGAGGAATGGGACAACAGTCCACAGGCCTTAATCAATAATCTCATTGATTCAATGTGCAGGAGATGCACTGAATTAATACATGCAAATGGTGGTAACAGACACTATTCAAAGCTTGTACGAATGCCAGTAGAACTAATCTTATTTGTTGGGCGTTGGTAGCGAGATGCTTATTCTGACTAATAGTACCACTAAAACTCCAGTGAGTAAAACGGCACATAATTATAAGGATTGTATTTTTGTGTGTGTGTTTGTTTTCTAATTGCCGTCTCCGGGGAAGCAGAAGTAATTCTGAGTTGACATGTCGTGCGCGTCTCTTTTGTCTCTAATATCTCAACAGGTTTCTCTCTCTCCCTCCGCCCGGCAGTCTGTTGCTAATTGTTGCTTCCCGTTTTCGGTGTAAACAACATTATATGTCATTATGCAAATGTGCACTTATGAGTGTATTTGCCCTGCAACACTTTTTCAGGGTTTCCAGCAGTCAAGACGGAAATGCCAGCAAATTCATCAACATGCAGAAGAGGCGTTCGGCTTCAGAGGGAGGAAAGCGGCGCTCCTCCTTTACTACTGTCACAGTTCTGCTTAATTTGTAGGAGGCTCAATCCCCCCCCGAGCTGCAGATTTAATGAGGGCATTGAAGGACACTTCTGCAACTATTGGGAAACATAATTTGTAACAGGACTTACCTATTGTCCAACGGGCCAAAGAAACACCAAAGGTTTTGAATATTTAGAAATAAATTACAATTCACTTAATTCACAGCAACAATATGTGAACTTGTCATCGCTGCCAATTAAGCAAAATACTTTACAGTAAATGTGATGCTGGTTAAGGAAACTCTGCTCCCCTCTCACAAAGTAAGACACGGTCACATCCTGCAGTTCCCCAATTCTACCTCATCCTATCAATAATCTATTAGTTAGGAGTTAAGTGCTTCTCTCAAAGGGACGAAAGCTCCGGGACTAATTAGACAAGTACAAGTCCTCCTCATTCCCTTACCACTGAATGTTGTCACCTCTGCAGGATCGGGCCTGGGAACTGTTCTACCACACAATGTGGCCGCCAAAATGAGATGCACACATGCAGACGAGGAGCAGGTAGAAGGTAAACGGATGCAGGTAGAGGTGTTAATACTCTTTCCAATGCAAAAAAACGCGACCTCCTAAAACAGGGACAACCACGGCACAACAGTGTGAAGCTTGTGGAGACACGCTCAGCCATAGTTGAGCCCTCCGTGGGAGCAAAGGACGGTTGATCCCAGTGTGCTCCTCCATCTAGTCCTGAACTCTCATGCTGCAGAAGTACACTGCTAGTTTGAAGCGTTGGCTCACATCCACACGGCGACGCGTGTGAAGACTGAAGATTGACGGGAAAGGACACGATTACAATTTTGTGTAGTATAAGAAAAGTCATATCGTGAGCAGTGTAACTGAATTACAGTGACAATTTACAATTGGTAATTACTACTAATGACGGCACCTGCTACCAGAAGACCAAACATCTTTGTGCAGCTAAATCCTGATCACTGACACTCTGTCTCTGCAGTCCGGCAGTGATGTGAACAGAGGAAACATCAGCTTTGACAAACATCTGGAAGGAGACAATGTGCTGGCGTCAAGCAGCAGGTATATTTCCCCACTGTACCCCCCTTTGACCCTAGAAAACAGTGAAAAAGTGCCTCAGACGGTGAGTTTGAGTTGAATCTGATCAGTCAGATTCTGTGGACACAACAAGCCGCGCATGCACGCAAATGTAAACAGATTCCAGCACGATCGTTTCTTTTCAGTGCCGGCTGATAAGTTTGATAAGAAGAAAATACTCCTATCGGTGCCGATGACATATTAATGCACACTCAGTAGTAGATAATTGGATATTGATTGATAAAATGTCGATCATCACATTTGACTCCGTATTTCTGTGCACATAAATAAACAGTTTGTAGTACATGGTATCTGCTGCAGGGTGTGTGTGTGTGTGTGTGTGTGTGTGTGTGTGTGTGTGTGTGTGTGTGTGTGTGTGTATGTGTGTGTGTGTGTGTGTGTGTGTGTGTCCCCTTTATGTCTGGGGATTTGGATGGAAAATCCCCATATCTGACAGTAGAGTCCATTAAGATTCTGCACAACACGTCGTTGAGGTTTCACTCGCGGGTGGAGGGGATATTCTCTTCGCTTTACTTTCTCTCTCTCTGCTTGACACTCTTTCTCTCTCTACCTTGCTGCTCTCCTCTCTTCCTCGCATGAGACAGGTGCACGCACACACACACACACACACACATTCACTTCATCTTTTCATCTCTCTTCTATGACTGCCCCCACCCCAACAGAAAACCCTGTCTCTTTCTCTCTGCAATATACTTGTTTCCAGACTGTCACTTGAGCTGCACTGATACTGCGGCAGAGTCCACGTAGGGAAAAGTCTCAACCCGTAAAGAGGGGCGTATCATTAAGAAAATATGTATATATATTGCGCAACAGTACCAATCATGCAGAGAGGAAGGCAAGAACAGACTAGAATACCATAGAAAAGAATAAACGAGGATGAGGGAGATCAGTTCGTTGTTCTGTTTGCTTTCATTTAATTTATAAGCAAAAAGCAGCCTTTTCAAGACCCATTTAGTTCCATACAACTGGTGCCAGAATCCCTTTGCATGATTCTCTGGCTTCAACATGGCTACCTTGGATGTTGCATGCTAGTTAGATGTTACAACTCAACGCTTCACTCAGTCCATTTCAACTTTGACCTCTAAATGTGCCACCAACAAGATGGCAGCTGTCTGTGACGTGTGATGCACGACGAGCTTATCCTTTGCACTTCAGAGTTCACCTGAGGCATGAGGACTATGATAAATCTGGTGAGTCTACAAGTAGAATGCACAGACAGGGGGAGCCCGTTGTCATTGGATAGGTGAAAATAAATCCAAAAACAGGGATCATGAGGAGGCAGTCAGCGATACAGGATACGAGGTTTGCATGCAAACTTCACTTGACTAGCCTAAGACACCAGTTGGATATTCAGTAGTTCACATCCCCAGATATCGTCAGTGTCCAACATACATCAGATGAGGAAATATTGACTCAAAGTAAATATTAAGGAGGAAGTATATTCTGCATGTCACAGCAGCAGATGTCAAGTTAGTGGTAGTTGTTGTGTTGATAATCTCTGGCTCCTTCACACAGGCCAAACACACACAAGCACATCTTCATCCCCAAGTTAATCACATATTTCTGCATATTCACATCCGCCCATCCAAAAATAACACTTCTTGTAAGTCTTGTTTTTGAAACTACCGTAAACACGAGGCAATCGCTTGCAACAGTTGCTCGTCTCGAGGGAGTGAAGTGGAAGAGGACAAACGAGGACACTGAGCCTGCAGTCCTTTTGCAGAAGAGTCTTTGTAGCGAGATCTTAGTGAGCGGGAGGCTGCATGTTCACTGGAAGCTGCAGAAAAAGGCACAGGACTTGTGCAGATAGAGTTATGCATCGAGAGTATGAGGTCGTAATGATCAGCATGTTATTGATATTTGTATTAAATGGGCTCATCCACAACTGACAGCTGCCCTAAATACATATGAATTGCTTTATGGACTCTTTTGTTACTTTTGTCTGTCGTCCACCCCTGCAGAGCATCCACAGAGAAAAACATTTATAACACCGTCTAACTTCGATTCCTTCAAAATAAATAAAAAGGCAACTTCACGCTATTTCAGTTAAAACACATTTCACCCGACCGTGAAACCGCAGACGGCCAGAACTCCTTGTAACACCCCTTTGGCATTTTCTTGTTCACCACACATTCTCATTCATCTCTACTTGTTTATTCTCCCGCTGGTTGTGAGGGAAATGGAAACAGGCAGGAGAGCCAATTGTAGACCATCCCAAAGAGATTACCCCTGGAGAGGCAGCGGCGCGGCGCGGCAGCTCCGGAGCCGACTGGACCGACCTCGGTGTTGATATCCCCCGGATGACACTGCTTCCCAATTAAACTCAGTCATGTGCTAAGACAAAAACAAATGTGTGTTAATGCCCTTTTCCCTTTAGCGGTGACACACAGGCCAGACGGAGGCAAATGGCAATTTCAATCAATTTGCTTTTTTCTCTTTTCTCTTTTCTTTTTGTGTCTTTTACTGGTGGAATAATTGGCATTTGTGAAAACACAGTGAGCTCGGCTCTTTGCCTTCCAGAGGACAAAAGACAAAGGATGCCTCCTATGAAAATGTTAAATGTGTCCTCATGCTGCAATTAAAGAAGCCATAATTGAATCTTTGTGAGAGCCGTCTGCAGTGATCCGGCCTTTAGATCCACCTCTCCCTGCTTTGTGTTTCATTGTGTGCAGTCCGTGTGGTTTCTGCAGCTCTTGTCGTGTTTTTGGAAACGATACAAGTTCTTTTCTCTTCCGGTCCTCAGTTCTACATCAACATGTCTCAATAATGCATCGCAACATTGTTGTGTATTTCCGGATATAACGAATTGTGATTAGTCGTCCTCTCTGATGTGTGTTGCTATAATTAATGGTAGCAATTCTAATCAATACAGGAAGATAAAAGAAATGGAAACTCTTGTGCAAAGTGAGCGTAAAGGAAAATTAAAAAGCTTGAAACGTTTTATTATTGTCCAGATGTTCATGAATAACGTCAGCATTCAATGAAAAATCAGTCTGTGCTCTCGGAATGCAAAGGAAGCCTCTAACAGGAGGAGACTAAAGGAACAGGTCCCTGCAAAAGGATAATACATTTCTCATCTTGCCTCTAGCGCTATTTATCCATCTTGATCGCTTTGGTGTGAGCTGCTGCCTTCCCAAGAATAAAATGGAACTGAACGGGATTCATCTTTTGATTGCATAAAATACACTTTAATATCAATTTGCAGAAATTGTCGCCAGGTGACCCAAGACACTCCATTTTTTTTGGAAGTATGATACTTTTGACGGACTGTCTCCCCCTGCAGAGGGAGGTGCGCACCTCATCGTGGATGCTCGTGACAGCATGCGATGTAAATATCAACCATAGAAACACGTTGGAACCTGCGTGGTAAAAAGGAAATGCATGCAACAAAATCTATAGATTATCTTGAGTAACTGGGCCTTGATTTCTGCAGAGGCATTGCTGTTGAGCTTTCAGCAGACAAATGTAATCCATCCATCGAAATGGATAAAGAGCACTACAGGTAGGAAGAACTGTCCAATTAAGATCAATCATTTTAAAGTTAAGACTAAATCCCCCTGCGGCTTGAAACTGATCCTCACAAAATCTGACATCTGCAATCGATCCATAAGGAGCTCACAGTGTATCGGTGCACAGCTCTGTCTACTGGGGGGTCTCAAACCGGGTTGGTGGACGCATGCAGACAGGCCGAGAGGTAAACAAACTCCTGGAGATTTGCCCACGGTGTCAAATACACAAGTGGACACGCGAGCACCTGCTCCAGTGCTCAGTGGGCGTGAAATTGAACAGAGCAGCAGTGACTCAGGGTATCATCATGCATCGGTGCGATGCTCTTTAAATGTTGTCTGCAGTGTCGCAATGATTTGGTCACTGCAGATGAGTACCACGCCGACCATGTGCCAGACCAGCTAAGCAAGGCACCTGTCTGCAGACTAATGTTTTGCACCAAATGCACGCGGGAGAGGATAAATTGACACTCGTCCCAGAGCATTAATTAGTCATAAATCTGACAATTTGGATTGTTGACAATACAAATCACTTGACGCTACTTCAGCAGATGGGGCGGCATCTGGCTTTCACAGTTTATTTCGGGCCTCTTCTCCGCTCGCACTCTCAACCACTTAACGACAGAACAGCAAGTCAGCAGCAGGTGTCACGGTACGATTCAACTACGGGGGCTAAAAGCTTCGTTCTTTAGCCACAAAATCAGATTAAGCTTCCATTTTATTTCTGTTTACACAACACTGATGTGACACCACGTTATAATACCTTTCCCAATAGGCACGATGGAAAGACTGTGACTCTCTCAGCCTTAAACGTGAGTGCAACGCACAATTAAAGTCTTTGTTTCATTCAGATATGCTGCCGTAATGTCAGCACTTAATTTAAAAGATCACAAGTATCATTATATTATTTATACAATCTATGATCTTCAAAATCAGACAACAGGAATCTACATTTAGGGAACAGACACACTCATGCCACTGACACAACGGAGGGTCTCTGAATAACAGGGTGTCTCGTATGCAGATCAATGATGTATGTTGGATCAAAGAGGTGAGGAGGAGACGGTACACCACCCGAGTGCAATGGAAACAGGCCACCACCGACGACGGGGAGAAGAGGAAGACGATGGATGTGATTCTGGGAACAGGCGAAGAGAAAGAGAAGATATCCTTGTTATAGCACAACACGTCACAATATGTCGAGGCGATGTGTGTTTACTGCGACTTGGAGTCACAACAGTCGGTTTTTTTTGTGTATTCTTCTTCATTTCAGCCTACATTTCTGTTTTCCCGTTGAGAATGAGGCAGAGAAAGAAATGGCAGATAGCAACAGAAGAATCAGAGAGAGATGACGGGAGAGAAAAAAAATAAAAGACTCCTTTATAGACGGGAGGAAGAATTCATAAAGCAGGACTGAAATGTGTCTTTTTCTTTGCCAGCCTAAAAATACAGACAAGGCAAGAAGCACTTCCAGGCCAGACGGCGTTTCGAGTTTCTATGCAGAAGCAGAAGAAGAGAAAATAGAGAGTAGAAGTCTTTGCCAATTGTGTGTGTGTGAATTGTAGACTGTATATACAGATGCATGACGTGTCTCAACCTCCTCCCACTCCACACAAATGAAGCCAAAATATCCTGGATACGACTCACGTAATTCAGGTCCACTCAACCACAGGCCTGGTTTATGTTGAAGGTTTGAAACATGCAATCTTATGGCTCTATAGAAAGTTAACATAACTTCGCCCCTCAATTATCCAATGATTCCCAAACAGAAGTCAGATCGCAGGTGTCTCTGCGACTGCCGGGAGACCTTTTAATTTAAAGGTGACCGATGTCATGTAGTGGCTGAAGGAATTATGAACAGAAATAGTAGAATTCCTTTTCTTTTACGTATCTAAACATAATTTATACAGGTGGGAAATATTTTTAAAATGAATTAAAATTAAAACAAAGAAGACATGTCAATTATATACTAGGAAATACAGGAAATACATCCACTACACCAGGGCTGGGCAATTAATTTTCCCATGGGGCCTGATGAGAAACCAGGACTGTTGTTGAGGGCCGGACCAAAAGACTGAACTCAATTTTGCTCAATATTATTTGATCTCTTTATAAAAAGCAGTAAATTGCATGGTTTTGATTAGCTGCTACTGGTAAGAGCCAAACATTACATTACTATGTAATCAAACTTCACAAAAATTATTTTCACATTCACCATGTTTTTGCAGAATCAAATAAATCTTTGAAAATAGAAAGTGCCATTGCTCTTTTGTTTGTAGTTTAATTACCTCATTTGCTGTTTTCAGTTCTTCTTCTTGTTCACGGAGATAAATCCAGTCTGTGTTTGAACAAGTGCAGTAAAGTCAGGTTGAATGTCAGAAGGACAGCAGACAGGTGGTGGTCAGTGAGAGAGGATCTGGATCTGCTCACCTTCATTACTGAGGATGTTTGTTCACATATGCAGGTGATCTTCTGAGCCTCTGTGTCAATCTCTCTTTTTTTTCAAGTAAGCTAGCAGCTAACTAGCAGCTAACTAGCAGCTAACTACCATTTCTCGTCTGCTCACCAAAACATTACAGTTTGACTGTCTCAGACGAATTGGAGATCAATGGAAGTTGTCAGCCAGAACATTTAGTGCACTAAACTTTCAGAAACGGTCAAACAGCTCAGCAGCAACATTATCGATCTGTCCGCTAGCGACATGTAAATCCAGAAAGCTACCGAGGGCCCGCCCACCGGAGCTCGGTGTTATCCTCATTGGTGGGACTTAGCACAACCAATCAGCAGCGCGCACTGCATGTGTGATTGACAGGCAGGTGGGAGACACAGGTTGCAAATGCTCGCAGGAAGCACACACGTA
>CAAKHC010001963.1:7852-20207 GCA_901007825.1 Macroramphosus scolopax | reverse complement strand
GGGGGGGGGGGGGGGGGGGGGTGGGGGGGGGGGGGGGGGGGGGGGGGGGGGGGGGGGGGCTTAAGCAAAACAACAATGCCTGAATGACGAGATAGGAAGAAAGTTGGGAATGGGTGCACCCAGGTTCCTGCTTGTGTCTGCGATGTGTTTTTTGTTACGTTGGGATGTGAATTGTGATCTGGAATCACAGATAAAATCAAATCAATCATGATGTGACAAATAAGAATAAACAGATGCAATGTTTGGAACATGGCCGCTCATCTGCACGCAAATGATGTTTCATGACATTCAAGCAGATATTTTTTCAAACGTTTTCCAAAGTGACAGTTTTTGAAAAGTTTGGTTTATGTGCTGTCATGTAGAAGTGTTGGGACGTGAAGTTAGAAAAGCGACAATGGTAGGTTTCTTTTTTGGTTTGCAGTAGCAATTACAGGTTTACAATGTCACTTGTCCTGGCTGCACCACTTCAGATGGACCAGAAGTCAGTGCATCTGCAGCAGCCATTATTATTCTGTCTGCAGCGTGCTCTGTTTAAAGTTTGCGTGAAAGGACTGCAAGTTTGATTATTTCTGTTTTACTGCCAAAAAGATAAACTCATTTTGCATTCTCAAAAAGGTCTTCTTCTGTGGTATTTTCATGTCTTTGTTAACCATGATTGTATATTCCACTACTAGAGATTAATAACTTAATGTTTTTTCCCCCCTATTTTTAGGTTATTTCATTGTTGTTTCAAATCCTAATGGTCAACTAAACAGACATGGAGCTGTAAGAAGTTCAGAACATTGTTCCGGCATATTGTGGACAACAGCAGTGACACAAATTGAGAGAATCTGCAACAAGTCGCCTGAAATATACAAATGTTTGCATTGCATGATACACAATGACTTAAAGAATATGGAGGCCAGTTACACTGCCCGTGCAAAGTCCTAAAACGAGGGCTACAAGTCAAACGCTTTAAGTGGCAGCTTTGTCTCTCACTCTGGGTCATAACGCTTCAATGGAAACTTAACAGGCCAAAACCCAATGACATAAACCCACGACTCTGTGGAGAGAAGAGAGCTTCTTCTTCGTCTTCCCAATCTCCCTTTCATGGCTTCAAAGCAGTGGCAGATTTGAGGAGGTGTTGAATCTCATACTCTTTAAAACTTGTAATCCGCTCAAGGAGCCTACGGCGAAAAAAAAAAAAAAAAGCCCCCCCCCCACCCACACACACATTCACCTGAGATGACAACAGATAGTATATGCACACACACTCAAATTCGAACACACTAATATGGTATTCAAATGCAGACAGATGAACATACAAGTTAGACAGAAGTTTATGAAAGGTAGAAAACCTGCAGCAGCACATGACTCTTCTCCTGGACACACACACTTGAGAATCATGAATACCTGCTCATATTTAAGAGGATAAGGTTTGTGCACTTAAGTGGCCTGTCCATCCTGCATTTGATTGGCTGGGCTCCAACCACCCAGCGGGCTCCAACTGCTCAATTATTTAATTGCACCTTCATCAAAACACACAATTTTGTTAATCTCTGCTTTCTAGGTCCGACTTCTTCTCATTAGAAAAAAAAACAAAGTGAAAGAAGGACCGATCACCCCGTGTCATCTTACCCATGAAATTATGCTTCGGATTTCAAACGTTGCCTGCATGAGAGCAGACAGGAGGAAGCAAAGTCCAATCAAAAGTTCAATTATGTAAATGGAGATGTGGAGTGGATGGAACAATAGGAAAGAGGGGAGGGGGGGCTAGAACAGGAGAGGAGGGAGAATGTAGCGTGAAAAATAATACACATTAACATACAAAAGGAAATATCGCATTACTGTTGTAATCACAGCGAGGAGGGGCTCCTTCCAAAGAGAGCTGTGACTGAAAACGTGTGTGCATGTACGTGTGACTGTGCATGTAGACACTGTTTAGTTAAATCAGGCTTCATGTTATGTGTTTGAGCAGGCGGGGAGGGAGAATGGTAACCCCTTTATACCTGAGAGCGGCTGCGACACCACCTTGCAAAAAACATATTGGACTGTTTGCTCCACAAGTATTTATGCCATGGCTTTGTGTAATACCACAAAGTAAGAAGCTATGTAAAAACATTCACCAGAATGGTGATGGGGCTTAGTAGTGATTCACTCAGCAGCAGATATGCTTCCCCATCTAGCAGTGAACCCGCAGCACAAGACAGAGGGCCTCTCGGCAGTTGGCTGCGAGATGTAAAAATGCAAAAATCTGGGAAAAGACGTTTTCCTTTTCCAGGAACATTTTTGCTTCCAAGGCTCATTCGGCTCCAAAGCCGTAACCATGCAAAGCAGCGGGGAAAAAAAGCAGAACAGGAGAGGACATGCAAAGCATTGAAATTGAAATAAAAACCATTCACCGTTCAAAGAAATAGGAAGAAAAAAAAACATAATGAAATAACACAGTTTGGAGGAGGCAGCAGACAAAGGCGTGACTGTGCCAGCTTGCAGTGTGCCCACCTGCCTGCCTGCCTGCTCGTCTAATGTGTAACAGAGGGGCATAATTCGGTGTAAGCGCTGGCTTTAGCTTGTCATGGAAACAGCAGTAGCATTACCCACACTCACGCCTCCACAAATTAGCTTTGGCTGGGAGGGAAAAAAAAAAAAAAAGAGGATATGCAGGGTGGGTAGGTTTGGGATAGAGGGAGTGTATCAGTGCGTGTGCGTGTGTGTGTGAATGGTGAGGAAGCTGGGATCCAGTTAGAGAGAGTAATCGGTCTTGTTTTGTCTCCATCTTTTTCTGTGGTTGAGGTCTAAACCCCGTTTTTGAACAAACATGACAGTTCAGAGTTGAATGACTGTCTTGTCCACCTGTTTCCTCTTGAACCATCTTCTCCAGGGACACATCTTTGGTTTGTTGTGTGATACATCTGAACTACATTCACGATAGAGCTGTTTCCACTTTAACAGTGTCAACACATGAACACTTCAGATACTCAGATTCCTAAAACAGGTCAACTGTTTGGTGGGGTCTTGGGTGTTGTCATAAAGCACCGGTAATACTTTCCCACCATAGCAGACACCTGCACTGGAAGTCTATCAACTGTAAATCAGAGGTTTTGTGTAACAGAGTCCTTCAAACGACATGTTCTGCGCCGACAGTACCAGACCGACCCGGGTGTTGTGTGATGTTTACTGCTGGCCAATCAAACTAACCTGAGAACATGATTATGCAGCATTTATATCTTAGTATCTTTAAACCTTTGCTTTTTAAACCAGATATTCAAAGAGTCCAAACGCCACCCACAACTTCACTCCTCTTCTATGTCCTCATCCTCCTCAGACAAATAAGCTTTGGAGGAAGGAAGAGAAAAAGCATGAAGGGGGGGTGTCTCATAAATCTATACCCCCATTAATCTCCATCTTCAACAAACAAATTAGTGGTGCAATGGATTCAGAGATCAGCTGTGCTGATAACACAACAATTTATCAATTAATCTAAGCATGGGCAGGGAAAACTCATTAAGGGGGCCACTTTAGGAATTATGTTCCACAGGTAAAGACGCAGTCAGTGTGTGCGTGCGTGTGCATGTTACTGACTTGACACAGCGGCTGCACACACCCCCAACCACACACAGCCATTGTCCAGCGCCGAGTGGGCTTCAAAATGATGAGAGGGGTGATAGCACAGCCAATTAAAATGAACATAATTACAAAGTCACCTCTTTGACTCCTGATCAGAATACACATGCGTCAACACGCACGTACCAGAGCATGCAGAGTGTGGCAGGAAACATGCAACACATTGAGAGAAAGAGGGAGAATGGCAGCAGCATCGAGATAACAAGATGTCTCAATAAAGTAAAGAGACAAACTTTGGATAAAAAAGGAGAAGAACATGTACAGTATCACTGATGACATTGAGAAAAGGGTGCTCACATCGTCATAAGCACATGTGATGACTATGTTTGATAGGTGGTGAGTGGTGCTGGAGTTTCTCCCTTCAGTCTCGTGCACAAACAGATATTAACTTACAAATAACCTCATGAGACAACTATCTGAGGCCACGATTGCTGCGCGACAGCCAATATGAATCCACTTGCGCATGTGTAAACGTCTTGTATGTACAGTAGGGATGTTCTGACTGGACTTCAAATCCTCTTGAGGTCAACGGAGCTCCTACAAGAGTACTCAAATGAAAGCCAAGGAAACCGTCCCACTCACCGATTTACAATTAAAAGAGCTGGAACAACCACTTAGCATTTCCTATCACATATAAGAGCCCATACCTGCATACCGGAACAGGCCAAAGGAGGTGGGTGCTGGAGGGCTTTATAAAGGAGGCAATTAGAGCCTTATCATTTCTACACTCACTCTCTTCTCCTCAAACACACACACACACGAGTGCACATGTGAGTGAGAGAAAACACACACACACACACACACGCACACGCACACGCACACGCACACGCACACACACACACGCACACACACACACACTTTAAAAGAAAAATCACCGATTCATAAGGTACGACTAAGGTCCTTTTTTTTAAATTATGGAGAACAGTTGGTTTAATTCAATTAAAATGTAGCTGGGGCCACTTAAGAGTGACAGGAGTGAGGTACTGCATTGTAAGTGAGCGCAGTTTTAAAGAATGTGCGGGGGGTCTCGGGCCTTTTGGGGGATCGAAGGAGTTTTCAAGAGCATAGACTTTTATCTCCTCACCCAAAGACCCCCGTAAACCTCACCCCAAAGTCCTGGATCCTTCTGGGTTTAAAAAGCACACACACACACACACACCTGGAGGACTGGGGCAGATTAAGACCAGATTAAGATAATGTTACCCCTTCTTCGGCCGCTATGTCATTCAAACCCCTGGACTCTGTGGCCGCTGGATAGAAGGACACACAAGACAAAAAAAGGTTTGGTTCATTCTCATATACACACGCACACAAAAGACTTTCTGGCCATCCTCATAAGCCCTATTAGCCTGCTATAGAGCCTCTCATAGCAGACATCAATCATGGAGGGATTAGTCAATTCCCTCTCTAAATGAGTGGCAAGGGAAACTTCCCTTCAACTCCAAAGCAGGTCGCTCTCTTTCAGAGATTACACAGCGATTTGTTTTCATTTCGTTCCATCTTCATCGCTTTCTGTTTGACTTGCTTTTCATTTCTCTCCCTCTCTTGCTCTGCATCTCCCTCATTCTCTCCTGCTTGCAGCTTGTGAGGTAATCCTTGGCAGATAAAACTAAGGAGGACTTACCAAAGGCAGATTACAAGCAGCGCTTTGCGGAAGGCCCTTTTACACCAGTCGGCGCGGGTATTGAGAGTGAGCTCTTTCGCAGTGCTTAACTTGTGAACTCGACATGCACCCAACAGAGGAAGAGGTGGAAAAATGATAGCCGCATTACAGTAACTGGATCAAAATATATCCCTCACAACACACACAAGATTACACATTAATACACACACGGGGTTGCCTTTCAGAGCAAGTGTGTGTATTATATATAAAATGGAGTTGGGAATGGCTGGTAAATACATATATATATTTAATTTCCCCTTTAAATGACTAAACATATCAATCTCTGTTGTGACTTGAGACCTCAGGATCAACACTGTGTATTCTGTCAGAATTGATATAGTAAGTAGTAATAAATAGTAGTACTATTAAGTAAATCAGCTCTTCCTTGAGCAAAAAAACTCTTTGAAAAGTCTTTAAATTCTGGCTTCTTATTTCATGGATTTAAAGTAATTCAAAGTCTTGAGCTTTGAATCCACAAAACAGGCAAACCTACACAACCCACCCCAAAACATGAGTTTATCAAAACAGTCGTACTTATGTAGAAGACCAATAATGAGATGTTTCATTTGTCAGTGTTGTCTTATAGCCTTCAGCCCGACTTGATGACAGCGATGCCCTGCAGCATGAAGCGACAACAGGGAGCCCAATGATTGGAAACAAACTGCATGGGAGCAGAAACTGGGTCTCCGCTCTCCCACAAGATCCAATGTCAGACCACTCAGAGACGGCAAATAAGAGTTGGAGGGGTCCACATTGGGAACAGGCAGACACTGAGAGGTACTGATTTAGCCTTACTCCTCTCGAGGATTATTCTCCTAATATTACACAGCTTATGGAAAGGCCAATGTGACCAAGAGAGGGGGGGCAGTGAGGCTTCAATGCCTTCGTCTCAGAAATGGACCACGAGGACGACTGTTGATTCCCAGGTTCTAAAATTTAAGAGACAAAACACTCTTCTCATCCATTACTTTAACCCAACGGTGTACTGTATTTAGCTGTAGTAAATCACAGTGGAATGACTTAAAGGCATCTTAATAGTATATAAGCATGTTAATTCAGTATTTTTCCCAGAAGGCAACAGGCAAAAGCACAGCAGGAATTTTACATCCAAATCTGGAGCTGTGCATAATGATGACAAAAAAAAACCTACTAATTCACACACATTCTTCTACATACATCAAAAGCAACAAATACTACCTAGTGTCTGTCTTAATAAAGGTGCTTGGAGATGTATTATAGGATTATTTTTATTTAATGCAGCAGGAGAACAGTGGACACAGTCTGCATATCATTATCAAATTAAACATACTATCAAAAGATAACCTGTAAAATCGATCTAATCACTGTTTAAAAGCATCAGTCCGACCATCCTCACTTTTTTCTATCTCTTCTTTCTCAGACTCCTTGTGAAAAGGTTCATCCCAAACTTATCAGAGGAGATGGAATAACTTCGGACTGCATACAGTGATAACGAGACGGGAGATCTCAGCGTGGTCAAAGATCAGAAGACAAGCGGTGACTGTCCTTGTCTCTTGGGCTCCCCTTTGTCCTCCAAATAACATCCATCAGTCGTCACGGCAACCTCAGTAACACTTCACCGTGTGGATGTGGCCCTCTCTTGCCGCGAACCCCGGTGAAAGCTAATTAAGAAATATCGCAGCCTTCTGCGAACTCAATTAAATAATGTTAATTTATTCTAATTTCAATTTGGAGGTAGCCGGAACTGAAGGAGGGGCTGTGAAAACAAAGTCTGGGAGAGGAAGAAGAGCTCTGGCCTCTGCCTCCCCCCTGGCACAGGAGCTCTCACAACCTCCAAAACTATTTAATTTGAACCCTTTGATTAACATAAGTAATCACGCAAGCCTTTCAACTGAAGGGGGAGAAAGAAATACCTCTGGTGTTGGTTCACGTTCTCACCTCTGCAAAGAGTGGGTGAGTGTGCAGAAAAGAAAGAGACAGAGTGTGGTGAAGACACCGTGTTAGACTGCGGCCGAGACTGTACTTTTTTACCTTTTTATTATAGTTTGTAATGAGAGAAGGACATGGATTTAAGTGATACTAATAAGGCAAAGACGACCTTATAAACCCTGTTGGCCTGGAAACTGAAATATATGATGAGTCGTTTTAAACCCAAAATCAAGTTAGCTTCTATTTCATAAATCAAATAAAAGCTCTTGGATGCACATGCTGTATATATGCACTGTATATATACTGTATATATGCATTGTTTGTTTCATCAGGGCCACTCGATGTCAGCAACTAACAGCTGAAGAGGCCCAAGATATTAAGATGAGATAAAAGTTCCTCGGTGAAAGTTTTGCCCACAGACACGCGTCAGCTTCCAACTTTTATATAGCTCTTAACTTTATATGAAAATAAGTCAAATAATTCATGAAGCGGAAACTTGACGGAAATCTTAAGATCAGAGCATCTAAGTGTAGAGTGCTTTGACTACGGAATAGAGATGGAGATGAAACTGGAGGAGGAGCAGGGGATCACTGAATCACTGGGAGGGGGTGAAATCAGACCCAGGGAAGAGAGATGGACTGAATCAGACCAGACAGGGCTCACAACCCGCCCAACAGGAACTCCCTCTGTTCATTTAAATTAATCCCACAGACATTTCCATTCCAACTTCTTCACAGATGCTAAACTTAAACTTGACGCCTTTCAGGATCTATATCTTATATATCTTATAGCAGACAGGACAACAGAAAGACAGATTGGCCTGGGAGACATGAAGCATCTAATGGCGTGGGACTTTCACCCCCTTGAAGACTGATCTCACATTGACAAAAAATGTATAAAAACAAAAGTAGACATCGATGAAAGGTTCATGACAAAAGTTAAAGAAGCATACTAGTGATGTGATGATCTGATTATATACATACATGTGTATTACCAACAGCCTCTGTCCAGCTACAACACAGTCAACGCACCACTTTAAACTGCTATAACAGTTCAAAGTCTTTAAAAAAATTACAACATTTGAGTCCTTAGCTACACCTAGTGCATCACAGAGCTTCTGTATGAGGGCTGTAGCGATACTTCGGTGCTAAATCGATGCCAAAATGATGAAAACGTAATGGTATCCATTTTTCTATGAAAATATGTAAATGCTGCGTACTGGACAATAACAACATGCGGAATGATGGCAGCGATGCAACTGGACATCTTGCAGGAAACAAAGTCCAGTGTTTGCAGTGATTTCCTCAGGTGTTTAAGTAGTGTGGGAAAAGTTATGTACACATGAAGAGGAGGGAGAGCGGCACCGCAGCATTGAGCAGGTGAATGAATCAAAGCGCTGATCCTACTCATGTAAAATATACCAAAGTACCCAGCCTGCTTAGGCTGCACTTCCTTTAGTCAAACTAACAACTGATCAATCGTGAGAAACTGGGCGGGGAACATGGAATTGTGAGTATATATGTATATATTAACAGACACTGTGCATTACATGTGCTGCTGTCAAAAACATCTTGACACAAACTAATGCTGCGGCTGAATGTCAGCTGGTAAGAGGACAACTGAATGGAGGACACAAGAAGACAGACGTCTTCATTGATCTCCAAGTGCTCCAAAAGACCTACCTACATTAGGAATGTTGGATAAGAAAACAATGACATTTAATAAATCCATTTCAGTGGTTTAGTACTGTCATATCATCCTTTCCGTTAATTGCTAGGTGCTGGACGTGTTCTCCGCTGGCAGGAATCCAGAGCATCGAGCTTATTGTAAATCCAATCCATATGTGTAATAGCCTTATATAGAGTAAGTGGGTGCACGCCATATGTCCTGTAGACGTCCGGATTTTCCACCAGCTGGCTTGAAGTGGGGTGGTTTTAATGCAATGACATGGAGGATACAGTTCCATCTAAGACAAAGTGTAACGCTCCTCCAAAATCAATTCATCCCCTTAATCATTATGGCTGAATAATGAATTTAGGAAAAGTTTTTCAAACTCCTCTCAACTTGCTCTTATCTTGAATATTCTTGCTTTGGCTATATTATTTTAATTCTATCTCTTAATTGTTAGTCTATTATTTGGGGCACTAAGACCAAAGAGCTTTATGTTGCTCAAAATGTATTGGTTGTAACCATAGTGATGATTTAGCAGTTAAAAGGTTGATCAAAACTTTATTACACGACTGTATTATCGCTGTTACACTGACTAAATGCAATTGTGATAAAAAAAAGGCTTATCTCTTTTTAAATTGTATTCAAGCAAACACATCTTTCCTACCCTTTAGGGGCGGGCTGCAAATGTAGAACTGACAACGGCGGCTTTCAATTTATCCATTTGTCTTCACATTCTGAGATTACACTTATTTGTCTGACTGTGTGTGTGTTTATCTTGGTCCTACACACAGCAAGAATACACACCTTGAAAACTATTGCACGAGATAGGTAGAGGTTGGCTGTGTTTTGGGGGAAGGTGACAACTGCCCCAGCACATATTTGCTGAACTGAGCCTCAGGCATTCTGGAGACGATGTACAAGACACATACATGCGTGCGAGCACACATCGACACTCTGCACACGTACGGAGTGTGATGTGTTGGCTTCGTCTCGGCCTCTCATAGTGGGAATGTCTCCTCTTAATCCTCTCCGACTTCATACATTCAAAGGTCATCTCGCAGCCTACACATGGCTGAGGTGTGCATGTGGCTGTGTGTGTTGTAGTACTTGGTGTGAATAAGAAAGAGAAACCTATTCACACTTGCTGTATATGTCAACAAACCCTGTAGGCCCATCCGTGTTTACTGTGAACATCCTATCTCTCTTTCTACTATTGCCTGATCATCTTCCCTCTCACTCCCCCCAATCTATTCTCCTTTTCTCTACCCTTCACTATCTTCAACCTATTCTACTTCACTGCTACCCCCACCAACCCTCCCCTCGATCCTCACCCACAATTCATTCTTTGCATCCCTCCCTCGACCAATAACTCCAGAGGCAGGGGCATCTCTTGGCGAAGTGTGGCCCACCACAGGCCACTGGCTTTGGGTAATTAAAGTGGTTTAGGCCCCCTCACCCACGGTCACAGGCAACTGCAGCTGGGTGATAAAGGCACTGTGCCATAATTACATGGACGGCCAGCATCACCGCCCAGCTACACTAAAACAGTCAGCTAGCCAGCTGCATGGGGAGGAGGGACCTGTGTGTGCCTGTGTGTGTGAGTAACTGTACACAGTGTGTTTGCATGTGTGGGTGTGTGCGCACAGGGGGTCAACACCCCCTTGTGATCGCTCTGCTGTAGTTAAGCCCCATGTGTTTAAGCCCCACATAGGCCCATTGAGCCCCCTACACACAAGCACACACACAATTTTAACCCCCACCAATCCCCTACACCCCCAGCCAATCATTCCCCACCAGTGGTCTGACTCCTGCCGTGAGTGTGTGTGACCATCAGCCATTTAATTAGACCCAGCCATGATTTGCCTAATTTAAATAAATAAATAAACATACGAGAACGACCCAATAAACAAATACCTATATTCAAATGAGGAGCTGGGGAGTTTCATGAGCATAAAGAAAGGGGCAGAAGATGGGATTGTGCAGGCGGAAAGAAAGCTAATGTAAGGACCACTGGATGTGGACACACACACACACACTCAACACACACAAACACACATATATTAACACACGGTGCAATGAATGGGCCATAGGGAAGAATAGCAAGTAGACTGAGCCCGTTCCATAACTATTGTGGCATTAACTGCCAAAAATTATTACATTTCGGAACTATCACACCTCATGCTTTTGTCATACAAACCAACAAGTGTGTGTCAGTAGTGTAGAGAACGACAAACATTCAGCTTCTGATACTGGCCTGTGCCCAGCAGAGAACAGTGTATCAAAACTCCAGGATACTTCGGAAACTCTAGCCAATGACGTCCAGGATCTTGTTTCTGTATTGGTTGTTTCGTTGCAACACACGTCTATGGACCTGTTGTTGTATTAACACAAGCTTGCTGTATTCAAGTGGAGCCTGTTTACCTTTGGGGAGGAGGAGGCCAGCTCTCTCCCAATGACTGCTGCTACCAGGCCGGGCCCAGCAGGCTGGGCTCTCTCCCTGTCTGGGCCAGAACTTGGGTTGGGAGCTGAAGGAGCAGGGCTGAGGGCAAGACTGGAACTTGGGGGCGGAGGAGCCCTCCTCTTCTGGCTGCTGCTGCTCGCATCAAGGGAGGGGGTACCCGTAGGGGTCTCTGTAGGGCTCGGTGTCCTGGGCTCGTAGAACGGGTTGGATCTGGTTAAACGGAGAGAAGGGAGAAAAAAATAAAATTTATTTTGACATTCAAACATTTAATGTTTGAATGTGCATGAAAATTACAGACAGATTGTCTTTAAAATTCCAGATAAAGACATGCATAGACACAGACGGGTGACAGTATCAAGATCTGTTTGCTCTTTGGCCCTCGAACAAAAACAGTCACTGTTTGTTAATAGTGAAGATTCTCCCAAAGTACCTACAGCCCAGAAAAAACACTTTGTTACAAATGTGTGCAGCTATGAAATTCAGCTGCAACACCTATAAGACAGCAGGACACAAGATACTTTGTAGACCCATATCTAAAATATTTGCACATCGAACATCGATCAATGAACTGTGGAGATAATCAGGATTATTTAAACCCGTCTTTGGCTCTAATTGCGCATTGTTTAATTAAATATAAGGAACCGGCTACCTGGAAACAAGAGTTTGGTGCAACACAATGGACAACACAGAGAAGTGGTAAGGTAATAGAAGATGCAGGTGCACTGAGGTCAGCTCTGCGTGACCCCATATCCTCACTGCCCAAGGTGGACTACTGACAGATAGACACACACAACACACACACACGTAGGCACTCTTACACACATACCAGAGTGTTATCAATATACAGGCATGTATACTGTGGTACTGAAAGAGGAGGCACGGACTTGAGATATTCACTCAACATGCAACAAGCAATCCTAAACAAACAAGAGAATTGGATGGAGAGTGGGGGTGAGAGCGAGAGTGGAAAAGAAAAACCTGATTGACTGGGTGTCTGTCTGAAAGAGTGAGTTAGAACTAGTAAGTGTCAGTGATAGAGGGGGGGGGGG
>CAAKHC010001962.1:4210-16745 GCA_901007825.1 Macroramphosus scolopax | reverse complement strand
TATCAGAGGATGCACTGACGCTTTCTTCATCTGGCTGATGGACAACTACAAGATTATGGCTGGACTGCTGTTAGGAATCCTACGTGGCTCACATATACACACACACACACACACACACACACACACACACACACACACAAAACGCTGCTGGGTCATACCATCACTGGAGGGGTGTTGCCTACAACACTCCCTATAACAAACGTTAATAACGGTAATTAAACATTAAAAAAAAAACCCGGCTTATAGTTCGGTGCGGCTTATATGTACAAATCATTCAATTTAGCTTCTGCGGCTTATAATCAGGTGCGTCTTATAGTGCGAAAAGTACGGTATATAATTTATATCACAATTATTAAGGCACAGGGAAATATATAGATTTAAAATGTAAAAAATATTTAACACCGTGATGGTGTTTTGGTACTTAACAATGACAGGATAAGGAATGCATATAAAATGTTAAGGTTTTTTGAGAGAAATACAGTTTTTTATACGACTATTCTACTCTAGGCAACTATAGAATATATGTGCTTTATTGGAATACTGGTAATATTGTGGCAAGCTGATGGAGTTAACAGCATGACAGGCCGCAGACGGAACAGGTTTGTTGATATACTGTATGATGTTAAGAAGGTGAGGATTTTTACCTCAAAGGCATTGTCTGGAATCATGGTAAACAACAAATTAATATGTTTTTGTGAGGTTAGCTGAACGTTCCGCCAATCTTTTATACAAGGTTCCACGATTTTTGAGAAATATTTCCAAGATAACCGCCATCGAATGTCCGCTATGTTGGTCAGGCAAATATTCCCTGAACCCACATGCATTGTTCAAGGAACGTTACCCAAACATAAAATTGTTTCCTTCCAAACAGATAGCTGCCTTTTGTTGTCTCTCTTCTTTGTTTTACATCTATCTGCGATGCTAATGTGAATCTCTGGGCAATTAATTCCTGGGAGTCTTTGGACTGCTACCTGCTACAGCTACTGTAAATAAACATTGACTAATGTTGCAGAGAAACAACTACAGGCAAAAATTTGAAAGGAATACGTTTTCTTTTCCTTGTTCGTATCCTCTTATCGTTAGGCACTGGTCTACCTAACAGTTCAAGCAAATGGTCATAGCATTACAACATTGGTTAATAGCTTAATTTAAGATGAATTTCTTATATTGCCTATATACTTGCAATTGCGTTTTTAGCTGCGGAAAGCATTATATATGAACTTATAGATTAAAAGTTTGTTTCGCATTAAAGTTTCATTTCATACTTATTTATATTTCAAAATACCGTACGCATGCACCACCCAGGTACAACAAAATCCTTTTGCCCTGCTGCGGAATAACATCCTAGAGGAAACGCTGTGCAGACCTGCTATCCTTGGGAAAATATTACTAGTACTAGTGGTAGTGTAATGCATTTACATGCTTTCTCACCACTTTGCTTTGCATATGGTCATGACTTTACTCACCGGCATATCATCAATTTATTTAAAATAAAAATTGCCTATGAGGGTAACAATACAATCATATACTCTTAAGAATAATTCTTTTGATGAAAAGACATTTATATTTTGAAATGGTGGGCAAGTGTGCCTTTCTTCTATTTTTGACGGTTGAAGTGATAAAATTGTAGAGTTTGACCTTAAAAATAGCACATACTACTCTGGGCTATTGCAAAATACACAGTGATAGTTTGGCACACATAATATGAGAATTGACATCATATGAGCCTAATCAAAAATAAATATAGCATATTCAATTGAAAATAATAATAACGTAGGCCTTTGTAACTAACGGTTAAGCAACATTATTACCTGTCCCTCGTCGATGGCTTATGTCAAAATCATGTTGGCATAATATGCACAAGGCTTATGTGGCACTTCAGAGGGAAGTTGCGGACACTGCTCCTGATATTTAGTGAGGAAATTCTAGGGGGCGTCACTTCTGCTCGTTCCATCAATGTCAGCTTGAGTAATCTGACGTCATGATTTTACCGCAAAGCATCTTGCTGTAACTGACCAGGCACCGTTAACGTTATTTCTGCGGCTTGTTTCCGCATTCTGATATTATCTGCTCCTCATTAAGTGTACGGGTTTGACTGCAGAAAATATTTTGAATTCCATAATACGAAGAGTCACGTATAACAATCTGTGACACACAGAGTATAACTTAACGTTACTTTGTTGACTTTGCAGTCATAAACATGCACATTAATACTAGCTACCAAATTGTTAAGCTAACGTTAGGGTTTGATATGTTCCCAAGTGGAGTAGGACTGTGTTAACCTGCTTAAGTCAGTTCACAATTTTAACTTTCCACATCCACACCAGTTATTCTACCTTTGAAACTGGGTTCAAGGAAGCTGACAGTCGGAGTGAAGACGAGGGGTCAATATTTATGTTGATATCGACTAGTCTTGTGAATCGACATTATACATTTAGCATCGTGTAGGTCTAATAATATTCCCAACTTTCTCCACGTAGATATGTTAATTTGGTGTGAGACCTTACAACAAGTCACGAGTTTACAAATTGGAACATCTATATTTATATCGGGATTTACGCCTTTGTTTTCCAAATGTTATAGTAAACCGGAGCCAAGAACAGAAAAACAAGCTGTCAACCAGTCTAATCATTGGCAGCGAGTTATTTTGAACTTTTTTAGAATTTACATGTAGTTTTGTTTTGTTTTTAGCTTCGGTAATCTCTTAAATACGGTTTACTTTTCAACAAATGAACAGTTGTTGCTTTTATTTGTATCCACTACAGTAAACTGACACCAACCTTGGCTCGTCAGAATGCCCCAGCAGGCCTTCTTCCTCTCCGGGCCGCGTACAGATAGCGGCTCAGCAGCTCTTTTCAGGGACACCTCCGCGGCTCCAGACGGAACCTCTACCATGATCCTGGAGCCAGAACTTTCGTGTATAAAGTTAGATCATGCCAGCATCCACTCCGAAAAACACGGTTAGTCTAGCCCTTCACGTCATTCTGTGGTGCGTGAATATACTTGGACCTACGGTATGGGCGTGTTTGAAACTGGTTTCAAAATAAAAGCAGTTCCGGTGAATTTGATGTCACATTCGGTCAGTGATTTAGATTGTCAATAATGAATGAAAGAATAAAACATGAAACAAATATAATACAATTTAATTTAAATTAAAGGGTCACGAAGTGTAACTTGTGGCCTAGGGTCCCTCATTTTCCACCGCACCACAAGTGAGAGAAAGACAGTGGACAACTTTGGATTGTCATGTAGTGTTCACACTCAATTTTGGTTTCTTACTTGAACCAATGAAAAGAGCTATCACAATTAACATAAGATTGATAGAAATACGTAATTTTTACCATAATTTAAATGGTATAGGGAATACAGTTTCATTGGTTTAATAAATCAATGGCATTTATAGTCACTAAAGATTTTCCCACCCTTCTTTGAGAATGTCCTTCCTATAATTAGTAGGGGGTGTCTCAGTATAAACACAGCTATGCACAGTTTAACGCACTAACTGCACTGTTGTTAAGGCCTATTAAGATCTGATGTCACTTCCCAAAACATTTGAGGTTAATACAGAATGGGTAAAGCATACTTAATTGCAAATGTGTCAGTGATATGTATATTTAAAGATTGTATACTACAAAGACACAAAAGCCATAGTTCTTATAACTTGTAATGTCTTTTTGTCCCTCCTCATGTTGTACTTTTGATTCTCAATCTAGTTTTTATTTACTCACATTCCAGAAATGCATTTCCTACGCTTTCCTTTGATGGGGTCCCATAATATTACATAATTATTATAATTAATTACATATGTTACATGTTCATAAGTAACTGACTAAATTGTACTTGTTGAGGTATTTTGTAATGCAGCATACTTCACTCTCAAGGGGCATTATGGGAGACATAACTTTACTTTGTACATTTGGTAATCATTTTACATTATTTGTTAATGTTTGTACATAGTAGCTTATCACTGCAAACTTTCCTTCTTACAGTTCAAAGAGGCTAGCAGGTTTGCTGGTCCAAGGATTACTATGGCACTGTGCTATTACGGATCCCGACCTAATTGTTTGATATCCAAGTAGCACTACAAACATGACAGGTCAGAGTACAGTGAGCTACAATGGGTTAACCCAAACCATGAAGACTGGTTTTAGATTAGTACATCCTAGCACCGTGCACAAATTTAACATCATATGGAGTGTTGACCAAAACATGAAGCAACTCCAGCCTTCCAACATAATTTATGTAAATTTCCCCGTCGTGGGATGAATAAAGGTTTTCTAATTTAATCTAATCTAACTGTCCAAGCCAATCAGTCGATGGCATGCGTCTGTGCCAAAGAATGTACTTTATAGTAAAAGAGAATTGAATGTTCCTGAAAGAAAAACAACAAACAAAAAACACTCTTATGATATTTCACACAAAGAAAGCCTTTATTAGGTCCTCTGTGATTAATTGACATTTCATGACATTTTCGCTTTACACCATTATCTCCAAATTAGCTCAAATGAGTAATTTGATATTGGAAATTTTTTATTGAAAAAAATTGGCTTTAATGTCCGTCCACATCAATAATGATTACTTTAGAGATAACTATAAAAGTATAGTTCTGAAAAAAACGCTCCAACTAGAATGAGTCCACATCACAAATACAGAGCGATTGTATGAACGAGAACGAAACACTAACAGTCAATCAAAATCCATAACTATAAAGGGTGTCCTTTTCAAAAGGAAAGATAACATTGCAGAGAGACTCGTCATTGAGATTATAAACACACCTCTGATATGACAAACTGTGTTTATAATCATCATTATTATAATATCAAATTATCTTTTTTTCAGAAAAAATAAGCCTGCTTTTACAGGATTAAATGACTACAGACCTGACTTTCTCATCATGGTCATGACATCCTTTGAGAGACTGGTACAGGCCTACCTGAAGTACATCACAGGCCCACTGATGGACACACTGCAGTTTGCCTATTGGGCAAACAGGTCAGTGGATGATGCAGTCAACATGGGACTGCACTATATCCCGTTTGTGGACTTCAGCTGTGCCTTCGACACGATCATACCTGAAATCCTCCACTCAAACTAACCCAGCTCACCGTGCTAGCCTCGACATGTCAGTGGGTCAAACTTCATGACTGAAAATCATATCCAGCACCCGTTGAATCAGCACTCTCCCTCTACATAAACGACTGCACCTCAGGAGACCCATCCGTTATACTCCTAAATTTTGTAGACAACACGTACGTCATTGGCCTCATACAGGATGGTGACGAGTCTGCTTACAGATGTTGAACATCTGTCACTCTGCGGTCAGACTAACCTGGAGCTGAACTAGGTAAAAACTGTGGAGATGACTTCATGAGGCTCCCTAACATGACCCCCCATCACCCTAAAAACTCTGTCTGCAGTGGTTACCTTCCACCTCCCAGGACCTAAGGTCTATGCCCAACAAAGACAAAATCACGACAGCCTACCTCAGGAACTGCAGCTCGACACTACAATAATTAAGTCTGTTCTCTGCACTTCCATCACTTTCTGGTTTCGATCGGCCACCAAAGAGAACAGGAACATACTACAATGGACTGCAGAGAAAATGGTCATTGCTGACATGCCCACAGAAGCTGAAAAGTTATTTGACAACACAACATGTATTCATTTGCGCTCAAAAAATGACAGGTCAGTAAAGATACAAAGATATTTTCTGAGCTAGACAAGCATTTTATGTGATTTTTTCCCCTGCAAAGGAGTATAAACAGCCCAAAATCTTATGTAACAAATACAAATCTTGCAGGTGATAAGGACAGTGAAATAAAATAATGCATGTATTCTTTGTAAATAGAAACATCCGTATTTATGGCATCTCACCCGTCAGGTGTAGCGTTTTGAGTTTCTATTTCATCCCTCCCGATCGCCCGTAGTCGATCTTCAAGCACTGAATGTTCCATTTTGAGCACGCGCAGGTCGAGTTTTTATACCAACAAAGTCAGCTGTTACCCCGGGATGACCTGAGGGATGTTTTATCTTCCGTTGTCATCAAGGGAAAGTCCCTTTTTATCTTCACCACATTCATGTTGGAATGTATCAGCTAATTTCACCCGTGGAGTTTGTCACTAGCCTTGCGACCGTGTGTTGGTCAGAGTTGTGGGATCCTCCTTCCAGAGGCTGTGGAAACTTGTATCAGAAGCCGTGTCGGCTTAGCCAGGTTTGTAAATATGTAACAGGTATGTCAGTTGATACACCTTGTTGGTGCAGACTGTGTTTTTGCTTCCCTCCCCAGAGGGTGGTGAGTGTCTCTTGCTTGCAGCAAGCCCTTCCAGTTCTGTTGTTCTATTGCTAGCTCTTGGTTTGGGACCATGGCCACATTCCTGCGGAGACTACGGCGACATCCCTCATCGTCTCTCTGAGGAGGCTTTTGGTCAGGTGCCCAATGTCTACGTCCCCAGTGGCGAGTCACAGATGAGCTGCTCTCAAAGGTGTATGATGCGGGTGCCCGCATGGGTCGTCTTGGTAACTCCCTCTCCCACCTGCTCCTCAGTGATGAAGGGATCCCTTTGGATTCCGTTCCATCTCGTCGGGAGACAGTCAATACGGATGCATGCCTTTTGGGCGGGGGTACTGTATGGCAGGGCAGGATGGTTCGGGAGCAGTGGTCACCTCAGGACCACAGGGATCAATGTGCTGGAATTGCATGCTGTTCACCCAGCACTTTGACACTTTGTGCTTGTCCGGTCAGACAGCACCTCCTTCTTTGCTTCTGGTTGCCCCCTTCTGGCCAGCGAGGGACACCATATGTGCTGGGGCTTCATTGGTGTCACTGAGCATGTTTTCCAGTTTCTACCATCTAAACGTAGAACCTGGTAATTGGTTTTCTTCGGCTGGAGTGCCTCATACAAGTTATGGTATGATTTATTCTCATCTGGTTCTGCAGCCGGGCCCCTCCACTTCAACTCTGTGAGGTAGTTAATTAGCTGATGCTGGGGATTCTTTGTGACTCTGTTGCTACGAGTCATCCTGGGCTTTAAGCACCACCTCTGGCGGTCAGGAGGGATGAAATAGAACAAGGGTTATGGATGTAACCAGAGCGCTTGGTCACTCTGAATTGTGTGTTCTTGCCAGAAGATTCAGTAGGGACTGGCCCTTGATGACACTGGGAGGTCAACCTCCCTCAGCTCATGTCAGGGTCACTTTGTTGGCATAACACTCGACCTGCACTTGCGTGCAATGGAACATTCACTGCTTTCAGCACCGCCTCTGGTCATCCAGGATACATACAACCGTTGTTAAATCCGTAACAAACTAAATAACATCAGAGTGCCTCTCTCTCTATTAACAAAAAGTCACGTTAGCTCACCCACCAGTCTATCTCTCCTGTGCTACTGTGAAAATGTATATTTCTCCGTGTTGAGAAGAATAAAGGCTTTCTGATTCTGATTCTGATAAGAGGCTTCTGGGAAATGTAGTAATTTAAGGATTCCCTTTCTTCTGTTTATTTGGCTCAACATGGAGTCCCAACATCCCTCCTCCTTTAAAAGTCATATACCTAATGTGGGATCCCAGAGAGTGGATATATACGTGCATGTCCAGTCTGGCGGTGAAAGAGTTCATCGGCCATTTTATTAATGCTTGTAATGTATGGGCAGTCTGCTAACAACGTGGGCAACTAAACAAGAACAGTCCTAAAGCTAAAACAGGAAAAAGTTTTTTTTTACTTTACCCTCAGTGAAAGTATATGTTGGACAAAAGGCTTAAAATTTCCAAAATTATTAGGAGGCTCCAGCAAAGAGGAGGCAACGAAGGCACACTGCAGCTAGGTGTGAATTGGCAGCCATCACAGACGCAAAAATCTGGCCCTAAACACAAGTTTAAAAGAAAACCTTTTATAAATATTCTGCGTCCTGTGGTTCTGTCCGAGCTGTAGTTGCCCAGTCGGGACAGAGGCCGTTCCTGAAGGCCCTCCTCCTCACACCTAAGTTTTTAGCTGTAACAATAATAATTTTGCATAACTAGAAGAGAGAGAGAGAGAGAGAGAGAGAGAGAGAAATGTTTCACTAAATTGCATGCATGCGGTGTGAGCGTGTGAGTGAGAAAAATGTCGTGGTTGAGCCACAGCAGAGTTTTAGTGGATGTAGAGGTTGAAAAAAGGAGTATTAGGAGCAAATAAGAGAATCCAGATGAAATATCACTGCTCTCCCAATAACATTAAATACGCATCATATATAATACTACTACTACTACTACTACTAATAATAATAATAGGGGTTTTGTAATGGTATTTGAGAAATGTGGTTTGTCCCCACTCTACCAGGTACAGATTTGAATAAGACGGGGAGTATTTCTTACACATTGCACACCCACTAACCTGTAAGTAATGTTTACAATTGAACTCAAAATCATTCCTAGTCAAGGTGATTTCTAATAGTTGGAGGATCACCTTCTCACATATCGATGTAGAACAAAGTGGGATCTTTGGGCACCATCAGCTTATTGACAAATTAGTTAGTGTTAATTAATGTATGTCGGATGCTTGGTAGACAGAGATTTCACATAATTGTTTATCCGACAAATTAATGAAAAGACTATTAACTTGCAGTTTTCATTTAGGTCCATGTAATACTACCAAAGGAACAATGCAAATTTAATAATCACCAAACGTAAAAGAAAAGGAAAAAACCATAACATCATGAAAGTGATAAATTTGTGCATCTATAATTCTAACCCAATGATAAAACATATTTGAAGATTATACTTTTTATTTAATAACGCAAACAAGACTTTTACTTGGTACTAAAACCTCTTGGTTATGGAACAGTTATAAACATGGTGAAATAAGCTATGTGTAACAACTGGCCAACTATCAGATCCACAAACTAACTTTAATGTCTTCAGTTTTAAAATGAAAAGGCCAACTACTGGTTAAGGGCAAGGCAAGAATACCCCAATTCTGAAACTCAGAGAGGTCAAAATAATGCTTCTATCTTACCTTTACTCCTAACAGACAGTTTTACGTATACTGAAATGATCTTTGTGAGTGTGTATGCTTAATATCTTGATGTAAGCAACAAGTAACATCTATTATTGGTCTGTCCATTTTGGGACATTTAATTTCCTGTCAAAAGGTTATTTGGGGAGATTTTCCTTCCTTAAATAGAGGTCTAAGTGCAGAGGGTGTCATACTGTACACATTGTAAGAGCATCAAGGCATTGGGATTTGTGATTTTGGGTTTTATAAATAAAATTGAATTGTATTGAATATGTGGTAATACATTAAACATTCTGGTGAATCATGGGATCTCCATTCATCCATCATCCATTAGCTAATCCCGGATTGACATTGGGTGAGAGACAGGGTGCAGCGGACAAGTCATACTTACTAGACATTTACAGTTTAGGGTAATTTAGAGTCTCCAATATGCTGAATGCTTTAGATCTGTGGGAAGAAGTCAGAACCTGCAGGAAATCAATTTATCCATGATTCAAATTTTTCTGTGGAAAGGCATCTTACACATTTTTTTAAGATTCTGTGCAGATTAATTTGTGACACTTTCACATTTCTCTCTGTAGTTGACATATGTGGGAGCCAATTGATTGTGATTATTGCCACTTGTTTATAAGATTATGACATTATAAGTATTACATGTGATCTTTGAAGAATTATATGGAGCACATTAGAAGAAAAAAAAGTCGATACCATGACATTTCCAGCACTGCTTTACCTGGTATTTATCACATTGTCGGAGAAGCTTTCAGCTGACCAGCAAGATTCTAACTAGGAGTACACAAAACAGTTTCCGAGTGAAAGAAAATAGCAGACTTTAGTTCTAAAAGTATACACTGTACATGACAATAATACCTTCATACTGTAATTTATATTGTTCATATGATTCTTATTACTATTCTTATGAAACACTTAATCGGAGCCAGGCACAACAAGTTCATTGGAAAAAAAAACAACTGAAAGTGACATGCAAACATTCTATTCATCCTTCTCTTCTTCATGTCCTCAATCAGTACAACATATTCATTTTCAAAGGAGGTTTTTGTTCACAGTTCATCCACCTCACAGCGGTGAGGGTTCCTATTGGCTCAGGTATCAGTATGTGTGATATTGGCACATCATCCGTTTGGATTCAGAAGTCTCATTGACAAAGTTATATGCATGTAAGCATGCAAATGTTAGGGTACAAGTGTGCTTCATGGGGGATCAAGTATGTCAGTGTCGACTGATGTACCGATTGGATGTATATTCATGTGAATGTTGTACTGGTCTTTATGAAGGAATGGGCATACATATGAATACTTCTCATACATATCTGAAAAATTATATTTCTATTCATGTATATTTAAAGGGACAGCAATTTGTCCTACTTAGCCTGTCCTTTTTGGTTCTGCTTGAGTTTTGTCAAGTCTCCTAACCTTATGGTGTCAAAGCGATATCATGTTACTCATCCTGTGATTGGAAACAAAAAATCTTTATCAGATATAAATGCTATATGATCGTTCCGTTTTAGGAGTAATACTGGCTAACAATGGCTCGTGTTCAGATAAAACACATACAAATTTGCTACGATTCTAATGCTATCACAGGACATTCTCCCTCACCACTGCTAATATTACACGCATTGCAAACATTGTATCGAAATAAATGAGCTTCACAGTAGTTTATTGTATGCCCACATGCTCATCGTTTTAGGTAGGCACATAGACTGAACAAACTTACCAATAATCTTTTTAAGAGCCCACAACTTTAAACTTTCTCATGAAAAATCACTTCATGGGAGAATATCCTGCTGTTCTGAATCTGCTCCATTAGCAATGGGATCTGGTTCTGCAATGTCGCTACTAGTTCTCCCTATCACAGATATCACAGATCCCTCTTTTCCCTTTTGTTTCTGATTTAGTTTTTTCACTTTTACATTGTTTTGTATGCCTTTTTTGTCTGATATGTACCAAGGTATCATGTTTGAAATGGATATTGATATTTGGAAGGCTCGCAATGATGTAAAAGATAATAATAATACAAATGAGGTAATCTTCAAATGCATTAAAACTGAAATAAGCAGTCTGTTTAGAAAATGTAAGGACAGATATTTGTGTCACAAAGTAGGCGGTAAAAATGCCAGACAAATGTCAGAAAAATATATACCCCAAGTAAAGTATAGAATCCTAAAAACTACTTTTTTTCTTATTGGAGATGGATCAGATTGGCTAGAGCTTGTTCAATTCTACTACTAATTCACCACAAGTAATGTCTTGTGAATCTCAATGCTGATTGGCTTTTGCAACTGAGGTTAAAGTAAATTTCTGACTGGATCTAACTTGGATGAATACCTGATTTGAAATTCATAGATTGGCACAAATCACAGCACTATTTTTGCTTTTCTTTCGCCCCATATGAAAATTTGCTTTCTGTTTCATGTGTAGACAGCATAGGGATAGAAATTCTATCTAGACTACACAAGAATAAATATACACATGAAATACTACTGAGTTGTGTTACTGGAATTCTAGAACTGAGCTATTACTGTAGTAATATTTTCAGTAAACGCAACAGACCAGTTTCTTTCCAATTATTTGCGCCCCCTGTCATTTATGACTGCCTAATTTCGCCTTGACAATTTGTAATACAGCATGCTCATCCTGTTCACCTACAAGTGGAAACCCCCTTAAACACTAGGTTTCAGTTAATGTTTTTTTCTCTCCGGCCGGCTTTCCATCTACAAACAACACCTCGTGTTTAAATCCAGGTCCCAGCATCTAGTTAATATCCTACAAGTCTATGGCATCAATTGTAAAATCTCATTATTAATATTAAAAGTTAAAGTAGATGTAGTCACATCCACTGATCTATAATGGCCATTAAACATGCTATCTGACAATTACATGGTAGAATAATTGTGTACTTGAAGAAATCTAGCACAATCCTTTTCAGTGCTACTAACAAATAATAGCAAACAAATTACCGTACTTTTCGCACTATAAGACGCACCTGATTATAAGCCGCAGAAGCTAAATTGAATGATTTGTACATATATAAGCCGCACCGAACTATAAGCCGCGTTTTTTTTAATGTTTAATTACCGTCATTAACGTTTGTTATAGGGAGTGTTGTAGGCAACACCCCTCCAGTGATGGTATGACCCAGCAGCATTGTGTGTGTGTGTGTGTGTGTGTGTGTGTGTGTGTGTGTGTGTTACGTGCAGCCCACCTGTTGAATACAGAGACACCGCTAGAATATACACTGTCTCGTGTCTCTTTATTACACACTCAAACAACGTACTGTTACCATTTAGCAATAGTAGCTACAGAACATGTACTATGCTGTTTAAACTGGACTGTATCACATAGCGTTTCAGACACACAAACTTTTAAACTTTCTAATTAACCGTAAACGGTGGCTCCCGGCCACGTACCGGCAGCGATCTACTGCCAGATTGATGCCTTTAATTTAAAAGCTGCATCATAGTGTAACGGTCTCATAACATGGAGGCAGAGAGGGTTTATATCCGTCTTTATTGGAATATCTCCG
>CAAKHC010001961.1:16615-48510 GCA_901007825.1 Macroramphosus scolopax | reverse complement strand
TGTGACTTCTGTTTAACTAAATTAACTGTGCAGCGTGTGTGTGTGTGTGTGTGTGTGTGTGTGTGTGTGTGTGTGTGTGTGTGTGTGTGTGTGTGTGTTCAGAAAAGGTTAAGTGGACAAATACTCCTTTGTAACCACCTTAGGACATTATTTTCCCAGACTAGACGGCTCAGTTGACATATTCAGTTAGCAATTACTACTTTTAAATGTCACCGCTGCAGTACATCATACACTACTGCACTGTTATATTGTGTAATAGTATAGTATATATTCATATTTTAAACTTTACTGCATGCTAGCTTTTTTAATGGATGGTTAACATATTCTGAATAAAAAATGGTGTCCCTCTGAATGATTGTTTACATTAGGGCTTCCCGTTATCATTTCAATGTCACTTTCACCACTGGCCACATCTGGAACCATTTCAGAACATCTCACCTGGATTCTTGGGTCCACCTCTTCTTTCTCCTCAGCACTCTGAGAGACTTCTTCACAATTATTCCCATTTTGCAAAGGATCCATTGCAGGATATCTGGAGAATTTGGCAAAAAAAAAAGAGGAGGGTCTTCAATGCAAACAAAGCGCGACCCCGGGGTGCTGGACAGCAGGGGTGTCCAGCAGTGATCGGCCAACTGCAACCTTCACCACATGCAAGCACGTTGCATGTTTCAGCCTTTGGAAATCTTCACTGCACTGGAGAGGCGGAGGAGTCCGCTGGCTGACCGCGAGGAGATCCGACACACTGAAGCGGATCACAACCTCGGGGATCGAACCGGAGAAAAAGAAGTGTCAAATCATCATTGTTGCACAATATCGCCACCTCTGGTTTTCACTTTCAAAATAAAAGCTGCGTTTAGAGACGCATACGACTGCGGGTCGAAATTTGGGCAGACCTATTCGACTGTATAAGAAGCAAGTACATCAAACAACTTGTTATAGTTTCAGACTCTCTATGTTGTTAACCCATAATGAAGGGCTTAATTCATATGATCATGTAAACGACGTATAACCCTAGGTCTGCTTATAGGCCTCATTTGGATTTGTAGATGCACAATTTGAATATTGTTAGATTTTTAAGTACTGTTATATGTGATTCGCTGATAAATATAAACATTACTTATGTAAACTACCCTTTATTATTTATTTTAAACGTGTCTAAAAACCTGTCTGGAGAAGGCGAATTGCTTTTATACATCTTGTCATTGTATGTCTGGTAAGTAAGTGTTGGCATTTGTGAGTTCTTTCACCAGAAATCATCAAAATATAACGCTTTTATTTCACAAGTGAACCCGCCTATGTTTCCCGGTCTAAGCAGTGGTAGTTATTTCCAGCTTGACACAACTCCATGGTTGGAGCGAGAGGTGGTTTCACGCGCCCCCTGGTGGCGAGGACTCCAGGGAGCAGGCAGGTCCAGCAGCTGCAGTCCTGCAGAGACTTCAGACTAAACAAAACAGAAAGATATTAGAAGGATGGAAGTCATTAAAGAAAATCCTCAGGAAGAGAAAACTGAAGGGTTATTGCAATTATACAATAAACAAATGAAGAAAAATCTGTCACAGTGATAACAATGTCTAATACAACTTTCACATGATTGAATTTCGGCCAGTAGTGAGTCAGTCCGGATTGGAGCGGATTTATTGGGTTTATCCACTTTAATCAGTCAAATAAAATTTAAAATTGTGGATATCATTGGTCTTTCATCGCACGTTTTCATGCTCACAATGATGAAGCGTGTGAAGTTGAAATAAGGGTGTAACATTAATATGGGTGAATTGATCCTATCATACTATCTCAATCAATCTGTTGGAATAATTATTTTAGTGCTTATTTAGGTTCATGTTGGTCTTTGCTCCATGTTTATATAATATTCCTATTATACACCACAAATATTGCATAATATATCTCGTCATTTTTCCAGAATATTAATTAGCATTCATGCAGTCCGCAGGTTCGGAGGACAAAGTGATCTTGCGTGCAGTGAAAAAGTTGGGAGCAGGTTTGTATGGACGCTGCCTGGATTCAGTTCGTCATCGCGTTTTTTCCTCCTGCGTATGCATGTATGCGACCGACGGGTTGATTTCATAACGTGGGGAAGGGAGAGGAATGGGGGTTTGAGAGCGGATGAGCAGCAGACCCGGTCGGTTCTATGCAGCAGTGATATCTCTGTTATTGGGCCATGCAGAAGGTGCACTAGAGGAGATGCGGTAAACGGGGCTGCTGATGCTGCTGTCCGATCAGCTCTTCTTTGTGTCTTGAACATAATCACCGCGACGGCCAGAGAGATCGAGATCAAGCTCCGGAGCCAGGGACCCAGTAGACAGGATATCAGAGGATGGAGTTCAAGAATTTGGTGGAGGCGGCGGAGAAGTGGTGCACCGGGAACCCTTTCGACCTCATCTTCGCCGAGGAGGACGACGAGAGGCGGCTGGACTTTTACGCAGAACCTGGCGTGTCCTTCTACGTACTGTGTCCCGGCGGCACCGACACTTTCGTGAGTGAGCTTCTGCAGGGCCTTTAACGCTCTGTGGTGTGTGTGTGTGTGTGTGTGTGTGTTCGTGTAGGTGTGTGGGTGGGTTGGAGGTGGGGTTGTCCCGGTTGGTCCCGGTTTTCCAGCTGATGGACATGGAAGGGGAGGGAGGGTGCTCTTGTGGGATGATGTAATTTGAGTTCGGGTGCACCCCCACCCCTCTGTCCATGGTATTTTTTCCTGTATCACAATCAACTGCGATAACACTTGAACCACAACAGCGTCGAACCGGCCAGGTTAAAAAACACGAGGCCTGTAACTTTCAAAATAAAAGCCTGGCAGATCCATCATAGTGCATTTGCTAGAACATAAGTAGCAGATTAAAATTTAAATGCACATTTTCGTTATAAAAAATATAGCAAACTGACAGTATTTTTCCCTGTAGTATGAATATACACATCATTTCAATACATATATATTAATGAAGGTCCACGCGTGCTGGCATAAAAGCTCTTAATCAAAAATTTGCAAGCAGATTATCTCCTTAGCTAATTCAGAGATTTACATGATTCAAAAGTTTGATGTTCTGCAGATATGCAGTAACAAGAGAAACATTTTCAAATCCTTTATTTTGAAAGAATTCCTGCCTCCTCTGCTCTGATTATCTACCGTCTGTCATGTGACAGCTGACTACATCTTGAACCAGTGTGCTGCAGTGGTGATGTTGCTAGCCCTAAAGCTCCTGAGGCCAGACCCGCCCTGCTCCCTCCTGCTCAGTGACAGGGGCAAACGGGGCGGGAGCAGAGATGACCCAGGAGCCGGCATGTCTGTCCAATCAATGACACATTATGACACATGCCTGTGTCATGTATTTACAGGCTATGCATTGCCTCACAGACCGCCAAGCAATGCTGCAGAAACATGGGATCTACCATGGTTGCTAATGAAGTAAAATCAGCTCCCCATCATTGTAGAGCAACACATTTGAAGTTAAGACACAAGAGACAAGACAAACCCGGCACGTCACTTTATCTCTCAGCACCGAGGCTACTTCATTATCAACCTCCCTTTCTTTCACTTCCATTTATCTCCTCTGCTCTCCTTTTTACTGCTTTCTAGCCTAATGCATGTCAATTACAGCAGCACGCACGCACACGCACACACCGCACACACGCATGCATGCACGCACGCACACACACAAACAGCTCTGCCGCCATGCCCTCTCAAATCAGCTAGAATAACTGTCTGTCTTTCTGCTGGACTCTTGGGATCCACTTACTCTTGCTGGATCAATACTGCTATCAGCAGGACGTCTCACATGCTCTCAATTTCTCTCTCTCTCTCTCTCTCTCTCTCTCTCTCTCTCTCTCTCTCTCTCTCTCACACACACAAACACACGCACACGCACACGCACACGCACACGCACACGCACACGCACACACACTTATCGTCTTGTTTTTCTCCCAAAAAATGTGGGCACCCGGACCATCAGTTTGCCCTTCCACTAGAGGAGGCTGCACAAACATTTCAGGTCATGTGATACGTCCCTTGACGGAGGTTGGCCTGTGGAGTTCAGACGAACCCTCATTCGAGAGTCCGTCCATCCGTCATGGTTAATTGACTGTATTTATACAGCATGTTTGTACCTTGATGGTAGCCGAAGTATCACTGCTGAGACTCAGGACTTACAAAGCCTCTCCAACGTTCTAAGATCATCTGTTATTTCCTTCAGTCATTGTGTTTGCCCGTCTAGACTCCTCTAATAACATTACCTAATACATAACCTAACAGTACGGCCTTTAGACTCCTATTAAACAACACTAACAGTAAGGGAAGTGAGGTTGCTCCAGCGGCCGGCCTCTAAACTACGTAGATGATTATCTAACCGTTCCTGTAAGTGTTTTAAGGTGACCGACAACTTGCACTGATAAAGAAGTTTATTTTCGTTTGACTAGAACTCAAATCTGATATAACGGAATGATGATTTATCGTGACTTTATACTTCTTTATCAGTCCGATCACGCTAATGCTTCAGGCTGAAGCACTCAGAAGGCCGGCAGTGTTAAAGTTCAGCTAAAGAATCAGGAGTTGTAATTCTCTGACAGTGTGTTCAGTGGGTACAGTGGTTAAAGACGACATACTCTGGGGTCAATGGGTCAAAACATGGCGGAGGGTGCAGCACTGGCCAGCAAAAGAACCTGTTCCATTTAACATGTTTGAGAATGTTATTTTTACACCTCCTGGTAGAGGTTTGTACTCTACAGATTTCCATCTTCAGAATTCTTTACTTTTATCAGGGGACTCACAAATTGCCTGTAATGTGAAGGTCTGTGAAGTATTAATACATTCTTGACAACTCAGTATGATGTTCCACTTTTGAAAAGGGTAAAAAAAACTATGTTTTTTAATTGGATTTAGGCCATTAAGCGTCCGATATGCTGTTAAAAAGCAATGATTTATCAGGAAAGTGCTGAGTATGCAGAGTGACCGGAGCTAATCATTTGACACCAATATTACTTATCAGCCTGTTTTCATTTATTTGTCATTATCATGTAGATAATCATTGATTCTGAGGTATTCGGGAACTACATTCCAGGAAATCAGTAGAATCCAGTTGTGACTGCTTCCATAGTAACAATTCTGGACTTGGCTGTACATGTTTTTTGTCGAGTATCATTCTTCGTCTTATTTGTTCTCAGTTATCTGCATGTCCTTGAAGCTTTGTCTCAGTATCTGGTTTAATTGCTGTAATCTAGTTTTCTGTGCTGCGATGCCCCTGACCCAGCTTTACTGTGTAACTTGTTGTCACAAGTAGTGTGATAAATTTGGGAATATCACATCACCTGCTCCAGTGTGTTTATACCAATTCCACCACAATACTATGAAACAACTCTGTGGTTTTTATTTGCACATGTTGCCTTCACTGACATGTGTTTATCTCCGTGCAGCATGTGTGGAGCGAGAGCGAGGACTGCCTTCCCTTCTTGCAGTTGGCGCAGGACTACATCTCCTCCTGTGGGAAGAAGACTCTGCAAGAGGTGCTGGAGAAGGTCTTCACGTCCTTCAGGCCTGTAAGCAAACAAAGGAATGAAACTCTGGGAGTCACTGTTTTCTCTTGAACGCACTGTCTCAACCACGGCACAGTGACCTCTGCTTGCTGTGTCTCTTACAACCTTGATACATTCTGTTTTCTCTGGTACGGAAAAAAAACATCATGTTGAACTCCGTGTAGAAATCTGTCATCATACTGTACTGATGAAGACATGAATATAGAACATGAAGACCACTGATGAATGTTTGAAATATTCTTGTGAATCAGACGTGAATGCACATTTTCATAAACCCTCAATTTATCTGATTTGCATTGATTGCAATCATCTTCCTTCACATAATTCTTGTTGGATACATTTTCCAAAACAGAAAAAAACTATAAAACCAGTAATTAAAGTCATTAAATCAAGTGCTGCTGTTCAGCGCTGCTTAGTGACGATTACAACTATGAAACAGGTTGTTTTTTTATCTTAAAAAGCCTAGTTACCCATTTTTATGATGTAATTGCAGTATTGCTAATAGCTTTTCCGAGGATTATTAATAGATTTATGGATGATTATTCATATAACACATGTGTGTAAAAGGTTATTGACGGAATGGTAAGAAATATAAGCAACAGGACGTCATCATTAGTTCAATTAAGTCCATTTAGCTTGACTCACTGCTACTAATAATACTAATACGTGATTTATTAGGAGGAAAGCAGTGATTATACGGAGTACTTTGAGTGAATCATTTGACACTAGGTGATAACATGTTGTGTAGCAGTGTTCTCATGTAATTGATCATCCTAATAGTCATTATATATTCAGGAACATGTCAGCTAATCTTTATTAACCAGGTGTTACTGCCTTCATATTTATTATATTCTTGTATCTAAGAATCCCTAAAGATGTCATTAATTTGCTTTTGAAATATTTCAAACTCGTAATGTGAATGAAACATTTTATTTTGAAATTATTTTACAAATTATTGAAATTATGATACCAACTTGTTTTAACAGTCATATTAACCCCTTAAATACCACTTAAAATATACACCATTTCTTAAATTATATTTTAAGCTCTTTCAAAACCCCAAAAATTATTTGAGGTGTTTGGTGCTTTTCAGGGGTAAAATGGGGATAATTCAGAGTATTTAAACGATTGTTGCTTTCTAGTTAATAAGATGTCCACTATGGTGGGCTGAGAGGAGCTTGGTTCTTAATATAATGGCGATACTTTCTACCTTGTACTGAACATAACATGTATGTAGATAAACAGGACCACATTAAACTGCCTCTGTACAAGAGAGAAAGATATTGATCCTTTGTGTTAGACGCTCTAACACAACATTCTCTCTCCCTCTGTCAGCTGCTGGGTCTTCCAGACATAGAAGACGACAGTTTTGAGCATTACCACGCTGACATGGAGGGGGAACCAGGGCCTGACCACCAGCAGATGGGGGTCAGCCAGCAGTGATGAGCCGCATGAGGAGGCCTGCAGCTGGGGGAGAGCTGCTTAGAAGTCCCAGGCTTCAACTCATCAGCCCAAACACTTAACAAGCAGTCTACACACTACTGACCCACACAGACACACACAAACACACAAATACAGCCAATTCGCTAAAAAATGCACCACCATGTTCTTGAATGTCTCAGTGGCTTTGCTTCCTAAAGAGTGCACTCTGTTGCCCTTAGTTGACCCCCACCACACACACACAAACTGTATATACAGACACACAAACACACACACACATAACAGGGTTACGTGAGCAGTAGCCATGTGCAATGCAAGTATCATAATCATTCACCATTTGGTTAGTTCGAGTTCCACAGCACAGCAATATTACATCGGCCTCAGCTGGCTTTGTTATGCAGAAACACAGTCAGATGTTACCGCAACATACATTTCCTCTGTGGCTTTGGAAAAAGAATGTGACAGATAACCTACTTTCTCTGCTCGCCTGTTGACACGGGATAAACAAGAGCGAGATGATAGAAGAACGGGCGAAAACGGCAGGGTTGTGGCTGTGTGAGAAAACCGGAGTGTGACAGATTAGAACGGCGAGGAGGGAGCGGTATCAACGTTCCAGCGGTGGAGGATAAGAAGGAGGAAACGGAGGATTAAGGGTGTATCGTTGTGATGTAGATTTCAGGTTTGGTTTTAAACACTCCTTCTGAGTCCTCAAAAGCATTTTGCTCTTCATGTTGAAATCAAAGTGTGCAGCTTCACAGAGGTTTATCTCTGAATGTTTCCAAGTCCTCAAAGTGTTAACGTCACTTTCTGAGGACAGCTTTTAATCAATGTTACCATCATACCATCACAACAAAGGCCCATGCCGCAGCTTAAGCCCTTCCCGGTTTGGGTGTCGCATTGTCATATGACACCCTGCTTCATCTGTTCTTCCTGGTTGCTCCTCTCTCGGTTGAGAAATACCTTCCTAAACCCCTTTGAGTATGCTTTTTCTGAATTTAACCAAGGTTTTCTCTCAACCATATATTGAATAAATGCACACCCAAATCCCTGAGTGATATGATGGGGAAGTGAAAATTTAGCCGACCTCTGCCTACCCTGTAATTTCTAATCTCACAGTGTGTTGTTGTATGTCACTTCCAGTGCACCGCAATGCTTTAGCCCCAACACTGCCTTCAAACCATCACATACAAGACTGTTTATCTTTAGCCTGTTGACTTTGGCTTGTAAATGTTTGTCTTTTTATTGCCCGTTTGGATGCTTCTCATGCAGTGTATCTTCTGTTTGTCCTCCGATGTGTGTGAAATTGTTCAATAAACCGTGTGAACAGAGCGTTCCACAGGCCTCTTCATGCTCCTCGTCTGGGGTTAATGGAAGACAAAGCGCTTAACATGGAGGATTCATGTCACACCGAGGACTGGTGACCTGCACTGCCCGCTGGTGTTACTTGGTTTGACGTCACGCGCCACCTGACGTGCACGCACAACTTTGCATCAAGTTCAGGCTGTAGGGACCCTATAGACAGGAAGAAAGGATTAGGCCTTCAAAATAAAATAATGTTTTCCGGGGGGCTCTTTGACCAGGGTGACGTAATGAAACCGCCATATACACTGTAGTTTATAGAATATATAATAACAGTAAACATAATTTCTACGGCATATGTCATACAATTACAGCCCAAAAGATTAACATTTAAAATTAAATGTTGAATTTAAGATCCTCCCGAAATCATAAGCGTAAAGGGCTGATACAGAGTCTGGACAGACGGTCGGTGTCTGTAAGGTGAAGGAGAAACAATAACAGAGAAAGAGAAAGAATAATATCTCGTTTAATACAAAAAATTCAATTTACACGGTAACTTACTACAAATTTCAATCCAGAATTTGAACTTTTACTTTGAAGGTGACTTGATCTAACTCTGCTGAAATTTGGTAACTTGACACAGCTGCCTGACTAGGGAGGAGGGCAATCCCTGCTTTTGTTTTTCTTTCCAGACGACCACGGCTGAGCACAAAAACAAACCTGAACCAGACGGATTACATGTCAACTCTTGAGTTTATGCCCTCGCCTGAAAATGAGGAACTGAAGACCTTTAACTGAAGAGATTTTATCTCTATATTTTTTCTTTTGTTGGAAAAAAAGGGAAGGGCTGTGCTAAGAAAAAAAACGACCATTTGGAATTAAGTTATGCGTCAGCGGGTGCGCACTTTACGCACAGCGCGCACCATGAAACTTTAGGATGTTGTCTTGCTTCGTTTGTGTTGCGTTCGCTTGTTGTGCCATATTTCCTTTGTCGGTGTCAGGTCTTCATGCCTCTCAGTAACCATGTGCTGTGGCTAAAACTTTAAAGCACACTCGAGCTCTGAAACAACATGGGGGCCAAACAGAGCAGCCCGGTATTTGATGGCAGAACTCGGGCTTATTCCAGCTCCGATCTCCCATCTGGGAACTCCAGCGGAGGGGAAAGGATTGCGGGGTTCAGGTACACCAATGGACCCGAGGGCCCCCGGATTCGGTACACGGGAGGAGGGCCAACCAGCTCCGGGCTCAGCATACCGGCTGGCGGCAGGTCGGGGTCACACGTCCACAATCAAAGTCTAGATGGCACAGATGGTGACGATGAAGGCCAGATGCCCCCTGAGGGCCACAGGCTGCTCATAGGTTCCCTACCTGCTCACCTCTCCCCTCACCTTCTAGCAGGTAAGACAGTTACACAAGTTACTGCACAACCATAACAGTTCATAACACATCAGGAACGCAGTAATTGTATGGTATTTTCTCATCTTCTCCCTGCAGTAGAACTTGCCTGTGCTTTATTTGATCTTGTCACATTTTGAATGTCCATTGTTCTCAGTGCAGACTAGAGTGTCTTCTCTTACTCAACCGACCTTTGTTTTAATTCCATGTGTCGTAACTGCAATATTTCTGGTCTTCATTCGTGTCTGTGGGTCTCAGCAGGAGTTAAGGTTATGTAACTTGATGCCCGCTACCATATGTTTAAGACGTTCCCTCAAGGCATGTTAGAATATACATTACAATTGCCCTCGAACTTGCTTAGTGTTTTTCCATTTGACACGTGACTCCTTGCATATGGTAATAGCTATCTATTGACCAGGCCCTTTGTTTGGCTCTTATCCACTTTTAGTGAAGTCACAGGTTGTTCTACTGTATTCTGTTTTTTAAGAGGCTTCCTTCTTTGCCCCTCGTCTATTGTGCAGAACCGGCCCTGTTTTTCACTCCGACTGTTAGGGAAGAGTGCATTATGTAGGTCAACAGATAAGAGGTGCCTGCTGGTTATGCATTGCCTGAGAGAGAGACACACACACACACAGACACACACACACACACACACACACACACACACACACACACACACACACACACACACACACACTTCCTGAATCCGCACGTCTAGCTCTATCTGAACTGGTGGGGTGTGTTCTCACCAAACCACAACACAACAGAACATATCAGTAACCGTTACAACCCCCAACCCCCATGTGACTGAAAAAACAAAGCTCTGAAAGTTTACAGTGTTTCCTGGATCCCTAAGTTCCTTATTGAGCTCTTGAATATGACTCATTCTCCAATTTCCTCATCCATCACATTGTATTCAGTAGATTCACAGCTGAGTTTGTGTCCTGCTGCTGATTACATGTCGACAGTCGGTAATCGCCCTGGTGAGGAATCCTTATCGTTAACAAGCTCATCCAAACCCTTTTTGCTCTTCAGATACATGTGACCGGCAAGTCTTATGTTGTGTCCACACGCTTTTTCCTATTTCCACACCTCCCTTTCAAACACTTGGCACAAATATGCGGTTTACAGCCGAGGTAATGACTGCCTGCATATATGATGCATCTGTTGCCTTTTCTTCACTGAGGTTGTGTAATGGTAAACAGGAGGCTAGCTTATCTCGGGTCAAGCAGTTCCTGACCTATTTATCTTAATGAGGCTGAGAAGATGCACGGAGTCAAGAGTCCATGTCTTTGAGGGGGAAGTTCTGAACTTACTGAACTTGTTTACAGTTAGTTTTCAATGAGCCCCTAAAAGCAGGAAAATATCTGACATAAGAAACGTAGTTTGATTGTGAACCAAATCAAACTGTTGGCGGGTCTGTGTGCTCATCTTCCTGTCTTTGTGTTTTCCTCCTCCCAGGTTTCCACTGTCCTGTGTGCAGCAGGTTTATGGCATCGGACGAAATAGAGAAGCATCTGCTAATGTGTTTCAGCAAAACACGCCTCACCTACAACAGTAAGGAAGAGAGGATGAAAGTACAAGAGGGCTTTCTGAGAGTTTTAGTATTTGATGTTTTATCCACATTTGCATGCATCGTTCTACATTTGATTTTAATTTCGCTCAAAATAGGCGTGAAAATGTGAAACAAATGTGATTAGACCAGACTATTAATGTCCAGTGGTGGAAGAGGAATTCATATCCATTAGTGAAGTAAAAGTAGAATTACCACAATAAAAAAACACCTACCACAACCCTAATTAAATATATATATATATATATATATATATATATATTGTCAGAAAATGTACTTAAAAAATGATTTATTTATATATTGCCATGATTTTAGACTCTTGAAAAATCCCTTTCTACTTACAACCCCTTGTTTTACATTAGGTCACTGTAGTCCTATATCATAACGTATTCAAAATTTTAAAGTAACTAGTAACAGTAATAATGAAGTACATGTGGTTGAGTGAAAAGTCTAATATTTGCCTTGGCAAACATAGTGCAGTTAATCGTGAAGTTGCCTAGAAGGGAAGTGTTTAATTAAATAATGATAACAGTGAGTACACAAAGGGTTGCATGAAATGAGTCCCTTCTAAACTGACATAAATGTGACACCATGCAGCATGAAAAGATCAAATAATGCTACTATATGATGCAGCTGCACATCTATACCGCCACTTGTCTGCACGCGGACTGTATGTGAGCACCTGTGTAGCGCTCACACACCTGCATGAGCGTGCACAGGGAAGGTAAACACATCTTGTCTGCAAGACTCGCAGTCATAAAAACATGCAGCTGTCACACTTTTGACAAGTTCGACAGGGGTTGACGATGGATCGACCCTCATTTTTTTATGTGAATACTTTACCTGTTGGACGACATGCACATTTGCTCTCACCCATAGCATAACGCATGCTACTGATGAATACGTGTGGCTGATATACTTTTCCATGTGTCCTAGTTTATCACCGGACTACATTGGTGTAAATTATAAACAATCCTCCTTTTATCATTCACCTAACCCATGCAGATGTGAGTGTATCTCATCTCAGAGCTAATGTTAATGTTTGTGCACATGAAGCCACAGACTATATTAGTTACTCCTGAGCCTCAGGTGTTGACACTACTGTCACTGCTGAAACTGCAGATAAACATGTGACTCAAAAATGGAGTTTACTTATTTCTCCTCTGTTGTAGAATATAGAACGTTCTAATCTTGGCACAGATGATGTCCGGTAGTCTGGTAGCATAGGTTAAACAGATGGTTTTGCAGGATCCAGTGACTCAGCTGAACATCTGATACAAGTGTGAGGCGGCTCTTTGCTCAGTTTTTCTCTGTCCGTATTGTCTTTCTCAGAGGACATCCTGTCCAGAGACTCTGGGGAATGTGCCATCTGCTTAGACGAGCTGGAGCAGGGAGACACCATTGCCAGGCTGCCTTGCCTCTGTATCTACCATAAAGGGTAACTAACAAAACTATTGAAGGACAGAGATTGCAGGTCGCTACACTGTGATTGGACACTAAACGCACCAGGTGTAAATAGTTTTGACTACCAGTAGTAACATGGCATCTACAGTATGTAAAACCTTTACAAATGATGATGATACCTGATTCGTAATAGTGATGGCAGAATTCACTGTGTGTTGCAGGAGTCTGTAAGAAATTGCTGGCAATTAACTTAATTGTCTGGCTCCTGCTTGCACTTGCAAAAGTAAAAAAAAAAAAGTTCTGGAAAGTATTTGCTAATAAACCAAATACAAGTCAGAACTTTGACACTGTTCACAAAAGAAGCTATAACATGCTTCATGTGGATTGTGGAGCAGTGACATAATGTGGTTAATGTCAATTTTGCACTTGAGTTTGATGAGTCATTACTGCATGTGTGAAAGGGGCCTCAGGCGATGACACAACTTGTGAAAAACACTATGTTCCTTACAGGTAGACTTGTTTGTTTTCTTAGCAGAAGGTTTAAATGAGAAGATTTGTACCGTTCAAAGGGGTAAATGTGTACCTGCAGCCAGCAGCTGGTTAGCTTAGCATAGCATTAAGACTGGAAACAAGCCGTGTAAGTCCAAAGGTAAAAAACACTTGCAGTCTTTATGCGAAGCTAAGCTAACCAGCTGCTGGTAATAGCTTTATATTTAACTGGCTATTTATATTTAAGTGGTATCAATCTTGTCATCAGACTCTCGACAAGAAATGAATATGTCCCAAAATGTTGACTTTTAATTTTTGAACCTTTCTGTTTCAAAGACCTTGAGTACAATTAACCATCAATTTTCAGATAATCTGCAGCAGCCAAAGAATCATGCTCGCAATGCTGATAAACAAAATTATTTTACTGTGACATCTTAGAAAAAAGGAGATGCTGCTTTCTGCAAATTAATGCTGTTATGTGCAATTTACTGTGCAAGTTTTTTGATCACCTGTGTCACAAGAGACAAACCTTCATGCTCTTCTCTTCCTGTTTCAGGTGTATAGACGAGTGGTTTGAGGTGAATCGCTCGTGTCCGGAGCATCCCGCAGACTAGGAGCTACAAGTGTACAGTGTTAATCTACTGTACGTCGCTGTGTGGCCGTATGCCCTGACTGCATCGTAACACTGGTTGTTCCAGTGTTGTTATTATGTTTCAGGGCTCTTCAGGGTTTGTAAGACAATATTGTGAACAGGATTATTCATATTGCTATGGGACAACCATTGGACTTTTGTGACATTTTGCTGTAGGCGTCGTGGGATGTACCACTAGCGGAGTCAGTTTGTGCCTCCAGAAGATAAGTGAATGTTCTCTGTGCGCTCTGCTGGCTGAAAAGTGGCTCGTGCAAACTGGGATCTCGCTGAACTGATTGCTGGACAGTGTGTGTTTTTATCGCAGAGGACTCGTGTTCCCAACGTGGTGGAGAAGTAATGTGTCATCTCAGTAGAGGTTTGTGGTTGATGCCTGTTTAGAGAATTGATCAGATGGCTGTGAAATGTGAAAATCAGCCATACATAAAGAAAAACATAAAATACGCCTATAACAGCTTTAAGGGATGATTAGTGTTGATGTAAGTAATTTTGTTTTGTTCAATTATGTGTCCTAGACCAAATAGTTTAACATGAAATAGTCAATACTTTGTGAAATACTTGGCTATTCAGAATCAGAACCACAGGCATGTGAATGTCTAGGTTAATGGTGAAATTAAAGATTTATCTACTGGTGATTCATACGCTCTAATGAGTGCCATAATATGCTGCTATGTCATAGACTGGAAAGTTTTCCTATAACCTTTAAATCTTTGTTCAGTGTCCTTTCTATTTGTACTGTAATAAATTGCACAATAAATGTTTTTTTTTTCATTGAGTCTCTTTGCTTTATTAAATATTTTAATGGTTAAAATCTTAATTTACACTCACTTGCAAATTTATTGGGTTTACCTAGATAAGACTAATACGGTATAATACAACAGCCCTGCAATAAATCCTCCCTTTATGAGGATTGTAATATTCAGTGTTTATTGAATCCCTGATCGAGGCGATGATTTATTTTAATGTTCATTTTGGAGGGAATGCCATTTAAGTGTTGCCATTAAGTCTTTCTTTAAATACATTTGGGAACGTTTTTTTTGCAAGGCCCACGAGGAAATTATTGCTAGTCATCTCTATTAACAGATGGTTGTTGTTGACATACTGGAAGACCTGGACAAGTTTGAATTTGATGCCATACGTCAGCATGCGTTGGTGTCGGAGCCACGTGTGTTCATATTCCTAGAAAGCAGCTTTTTAAGCAAGAATATAAAAGTATAATTGCCTTTATTGACTGCATAATACACAGCATCATTCCAAAGAGCACTCTGTTTTATTCCCTTGTTATATATTATTTATCTGTAGTAAGTATTTAATTTGTCATTTATACAGCTCATTAATATGTTTACTTTACTTTGGTATCATGTAATTTAGATGCAGAACTATTTATCAACACGTGACGTAATCTCGTCGCTGGTTTGATGACGTTGTACGTACGGCAACCTTCCGTTACCATTAGCGAAAAGGTACTATCGGCAGCGGCAGTCAACAACCTACGTTTAGCTACGTAAAAGGTTATTTCAGTATATAATAACTTCCAATTTATATTAAGGTAAGTGTTTCCACACTAATTTTGTATTAATTCACACCGTGTAAGGTTTCAGTCTTTCGCTTTACACAACTTTCCATGGCTAGCGTTAGCTTTCGTCAATTCGTTTGCTAGCTAACCTACTGATAACACTAGGCTAACTAGCGCTTGTAGTCTCACACTGAACGCAGATATCCTCACTTAGTAGGATGTTAACGAAACATTATTTCCTGTCACAATACAATTCTGTTAAATATGTGTTACACGTGTTTTTTTCCAGACTGGGAATCGTCAACTAAGGATCAAGATGTCGTACATGCTACCACATCTCCACAATGGCTGGCAGGTTGACCAAGCCATCCTGTCCGAAGAGGACCGAGTCCTCGTGATCCGCTTTGGTCACGACTGGGACCCAACATGTATGAAAATGGACGAGGTTCTGTACAGCATCGCAGAAAAGGTTCGATTAGGCTTATCTGTCCTACAAACCGTGTGTGTTGTGTTATTAGCATATGCTAGAGTTTTCTCTTACTATCCAAACATACTCAATAGCACCATCTGCTGGTGTGTTGACACATTAATGTAGAGACTTGCAGCTTGTCTTTGACTTGTAACCTTGATTGACACCTGAGGCCATACAATAGAGGTTTCATGTTCACATCTAAATGTTTGTATGATAACCTGTATATAATCTGTTTGATAACCATGACTGTACGCAGAGTTTTGGAAATACCAGGTGCAAAACTGAGCTTGTTTGGGGGCTTTGCAGGCAATCCCTTGCACTGAAATATTTCACTGATCTATACAGGTACAAAAGAGCATTTGGATGAGAAAAATGGGATAACAATAGCTTTAAATTCATGTCAGTGTAAATGATCCATGAAGTGTTAATGCATTGGAATCAGGTTCAATGTTGCGATGGAAAGAACAACACTACATAAATAGATCAGGAAAAATCTGAAAGCAAATGCTTACATTGTTCAAGTAAAGGAGAATTCAGTGGACGTCAGCCGAAGAGAGGAAAGTACTTTGTCAAGGTTCAATGTTGTGGACTCACTGAAATGACATGAATTAGGTTATACTGGTTAATAATGATGTTTCACCTGTCACTTTGAAGGGGATAGTTACTTAATACAGATATTTTAAGGTGTCTTGTTTATGTAAGAAATGTCACCCCAGTGGGCAGATGAGTAAGACGGCTATCTTGACGTGATACAAAATCTTTGCTGCACCAAAATAGAGGTATTTTTAGGTCATTGTCTCACGACCTTGATTATATACCTCAGAAAACCTGGATGGTGGGTACGGCCATGATCATAATTCCCTCAGGACATGCTGCGCAAAGCTGTAAAGGCTAAAAAGCTGACACAATGCAACACAGCACACTGAAACTGCAGGTCATGAAAATGCAAAGGAGGTTTGTTGCACTCCATGAATAATATTTTCCTCTTAAGTCTTACTTTTTTGAATGCAGGTAGGCTGATTCAGATAAGGTGTCAAAGAGTACAGTCACTTGTGAGCTGATGAGTAGGTGTTATAATATGTTTGGAGTTCAGTGTGCATGAGAATTGTTTTGTTCAATCTAGTAACAGACTTTTCTTTTCCCTATGTTTCTGCCTGTGCTGGTGAATGACTTTTCTTTACTGTCCTTCTAATATTGTGTATTGTGTTTACCCAAAGGTAAAGAATTTTGCAGTCATCTACCTTGTTGACATCACAGAAGTGCCTGACTTCAACAAGATGTACGAGTTGTACGACCCCTGCACTGTCATGTTCTTTTTCAGGTGAGACACTCAGGATCTTGAGTTCATAACATCAAAGTTATAATGTAAAATGTTGATCGTCCAAATATGATTTACAAAAAGTGCTTGTCCTATAAAGCCTTTCTTTCATTACTACTTTAAGAAGAAACAATTGACAACTCAATATTTATTTCAGGAACAAACACATCATGATTGATTTGGGAACTGGTAACAACAACAAGATCAACTGGACAATGGAAGACAAGCAGGAGATGATAGACATTGTTGAAACAGTTTACCGTGGAGCAAGAAAAGGAAGAGGTCTGGTGGTGTCGCCGAAGGATTACTCCACCAAATACAGATATTGATGTTTCTTTTTTCCTCCGACTTCTGATTTTTTCATCGTGATACTTTGTGACACAGCTGAGAGACTACAAACCGTCAAAGATCTTTTTGGAACATTTTGGATTTTGCCTCTGCAACAGGACAATATTTTTTTATTTTTGGTTAAATTTCAGCTTCTGTAACAAGTTTTTGTCTATTTTCCTTTTTTAAGACTCATTTCTAGGAACCAGGTGCCCAAACATTGTAAAACCCTCATATTAAAATGTTGTAATAAACATGGATTTTTCATGTAGTGTGTGTTCATCTTATCATTTAAGAGTTTGGGTTATTTTTGGGACCGGCAACATGACCACATCTTCATGTCATAACCTGCTCCATCATCACCAGACAAGATGCATGTATGCGTTACCTCCTCAGGACAATAAGGTGCCAAAATTGAGTGATGATGCTGTTTTTATTTTATACAATTGATATTATGTCACACCTACATGGTATTCGACACTGATGCAGTGGAGGTTTGATTTATTGACACTTTCTTTTTAATGCAATCACTCTCAAATATACATGAATCTTTCTTTTCACAGGTGTTTATGAATAATTACATCACTGTTATAATCTTCAGCTTTTTGCTGATTTGATGCATTAAATCACTCAATCAGTCCACCTCAGTGACAAATTGGTGTAGCAATAAATATCTTCCCACAGAGTGCACTTCTGTAAACGCTCCACCAGATGGAGCCAGAGGTACATGGCTGATTTAACAGTTGGCTGATTAGGTAATTAGAATTCTAAAGTTAGTAATTGACTGTCCAATACGTGTTAGGAATCTGACATCTGAGTTGCTCAAGCCATATTCATGTTCCCTTGTTTGATCTGCAGCTGTGTATGATGCCCAGGACGTATGTCACCCCGGATCATAACTCCACCAGCACCATCAGCCACCCCTGCAAACATTCACATTAGCATCACGCGCCCTCTGCAGCATCTCCTTGGCTTGAATTTGAGTGTATTGCGTAAACACTGGAATCGATTCTTCTTTACTCCAAACATACGCCCAACCATCCCTGTAGTGCAGATATGAGGGAGTGAATAAAGAACCACTCTGACCCTATCTGCTGACAACAGCCTATCATATTGTTATCTCTGAAACTGAGCTGACAAGTTGAGAAAAACTCTGAATTAGGAGTGCATACACGCTGAACACTGATGGAAAAACAGTTCTCCTGTTTTCATCGGCATCAGAAGTTGATGGACACTTATGGGAACATGACATCCATCTATACATCAATCACTGTCCTGACTCATAGAACTGAACTTCCAGCTGTCTTCGGTAGCAGCATCAGGGAATTCCACGCGGAGCGTCCTCAGTTCACACTTTGTGAACTATTCTTCACTGGCACCACACAAATCACCAGTTTCAACACGAAAGATTCTCGATGCCAAATCCTCAGAGGGATCAGAACGTGGAAAGAACTGGGTAAAGTTATTTCTCTTTGCTCAAGCAGAGATGTTATGTCCGCTGTGTTTTCTTTGTACCTACAAAGGCTGAAGGATCATTTTAATGGATTACTCCTCTCCACAAGTCCTCGTCTGGCTAGTGCACACTGGTCTTCTTGTAGATATTCCAAATAGTCCGTGCTCCCTCTGAACAGTACTAAGAAGAAGTTAAATAAGCCTCTTTGGATTATTATTTAAGATTTAATTCAGTCCTAGTGTAGCTTTCCCTCCGGCAATCGTGTACACAGAACACACTAAATCGACGACTATTCAAGTCTGTTGAGTTCAAACAGCTCAAGCATGTTAGTGTGTGCTTACGTCTTATGTGAAACCGGCTATAAAGTACAGGACATGCGTTCAAATATCTGTGTGTTGAGTTATCTGTATGCTACCACTGCATTATACAACAGAGGCTGTATTATAAGTGAAGTTTTGACATTAAATGCAGTGAGACTTGAGCTGATTTGATCGTTTTGAGTGCAATGTCTTGTGGGTAGAAACGCTCTCCTGCCTGCTTGTTTTGGCGCTCACAGCTCACTGTTCAGAGTTTTGGAGGGTCTGTGAAGTGTGTGTGATGAACAGTAGACAACCGCGAGAGAAGAAGTCCTGGGTTCTTATTATCTCTTAGTCTCAGCGGATCTCACAGCGACGGCAGCCTGTAGAGACGCAAAGTGTTTGTTCCTGTGGATGTCTGTGCTGTTGTGCACTTCTAAGGTAAAGCTTTTCAATAAAAACATTGTATTCCATTCTACTCTATTAAATTATTTATTATTGTAAGATTCAGTCTTAAATGGAACCACGAAAATAAACGCAGTCTTTGAGGATTGACTCAAAATTGGTGTCAAGCTTTCCTCAATATTTACGGTCTCCTAAAACAATAATAATCCTTTGTAAAACAGAAGGGAGGAAGATAAAGCAGGATTATTAGTCTGTCATCAGTTTCCATCATCGGCTGCAAACCCTGCCAGAACTTATCCATCACAAGAATAATAAAAAAGGAGGAGGAATAATAAAATAAAGGAGGATTTGGAGAGAGTGAGAGTAATTTCAGGAGCTTCATCTCATTGATATCCTTTAGTCGTCAGCTCCGTCTCTCACAGCTCCTCTAACCAGACACAACACACTGAGTCCAATTTGTTGAGTGAAAGATGAGGTGAGAGGCGACAGAAAGAGAGGTCCTCTCCAGAGAAAGTACACTGACCTCTCCCCCTCCTCTGAGTGAGAGAAGTTGATCTCAAAGCCAGTTTGTGTGTGTCGGCGTCTCACTTCGCTGCCGTGGATGCGTCTGTCGCTGACTACCACCCAAAGCCAACTACCCTCACCCAGCGTCCAACTGCTGACCGTCTGTCTGCCAGAGAGAGGAATGAGGGAAGAAAGGGATGACTGAACAACAGCTGGCCATCGAACAGAAGTACGGGGGAAGGCAGAAGGCATGCGGAGACGGGAGGCCGAGGGGCTGCTGCAAAAATAAAACACTTCGACCACACTTGGTTGCTCTGAAGGGAAAAACCCTCTTTAGAATATCATTTTTTCAACCAGAAAGTGTTTCATTCATTTTTAAAAGCCTCACAATAGGAAAGCTGCAGCTGCAGGACGACCTCGTAGCCCTAATCTGTGTACTCTGGACAGTATTTACAGTTCAAAATAAACCAATTTGCTGTTTCCTGTTGCTGTTGAATTGCAGTTCTCATCCAAACAGCACGTCAGGAGGTATTTTACTCTTGATGACGTTTGGAATTTATGCAGAAGTCATTGGAAATCAGGCAGGAACGCATTTCAAGATACTGTATTAATAATGATGCTTTAATACAGATGATAGAGTCCGACTTCACATTGCAGCTAATCCTCTAACAAGCAGGCAAAATGGTGATTTTTGGAGGCTTAAACCACCAATTATTCACACTATAATCCCAAGAATTAGAGAATTAGACAGCTTTACAAAACAAAATAGAAATCACAGCACACAATATTTTAAACACTGAACGTTCTGGGACAGTCGCAGACTACTTTACAGACATGTGGTCTAGTCTGTCTTACACCAGCTTTCTTGAGCTACCATCACTAGTTTATGATTGACAGTTTCAGTTTACAATTCAAATTCAATTCAATACTCTGCAGTCTATCTAACGTCTTTGTTTTCAGTTGTGAGATTGTGAGTCAAAAATATAAAAACTCTAATATTAAACCGCCTGCCTCCAGTAACCGCAGTGGACCTCACAGCCCCTCTGCTGTACCTCCAGAGGTGCTGAATGTGACGCCACTCCACGCAAATAAGTGATGTCATTCCAGGTTTTTCTGAATTAGCTTCCCATCCCAGCTTGAGTTCCAGCTCGACATCAGCCCCATTTGAAACATGTGCCAATGCGCATTTGAGAAAAACAGGCGTGCTTTGATAGATAGTTGGTAAGTACAGGCCAAAGTGAGCCTGTGGTGATGATGGATCCTTTAAAGAGGCTTCGTAGTTTGGATTGGAAATGAGGTTATTGCTGCTCAGTATGAGCTGTTATTGACTATTGATGTCTAATGTGACCTCACGCTGACCCCTGCGGTGAGCTGGAATACAGTTATTACTATGTTGGCAGGTTTATTTCATATGTAGCTTCATCATCTATGTTCTCTACTACAACTAGCATTGTGATGTATGGCCTTAAAAAGTTTAGAGTGAAGCAGACACTTCTTTGCAAAACCTCGTGCATCACCTTGTCAATGGTGATGCATTTACAAGGTGATTTCTGTGGTTCTATTTTGCAAAACGAAATGCATCACCTTGTAAAGGGCGTCTCGTCTTTGCGTAGTTCTCTGTGTTTGTTAGTGAATCGTCGGACATCAGCAAAAGCCTGTTTTTGTTTTTTTCATTAAGTTTGCCCCGGAAATGAGCTCCACAGTTGTGGCCCTGTTTACACCCCCTCCAGGCATCCCTTGTCCTTTCCACTTACATTAACCTACAAGTTTGGCATACATTTGTCTTTGTCTGTCCCCGCAGGGCCCATGTACACTACATTCGTGCCACTGGCCTCATATGGAGCGTGGGACCAGAGGCCGCCTCCATTGGTCCATTATGATTCACATTATCATGCATTGTTGTTCCCTATTACTGTTAATCAGCTCAGCCTCGGGGATGTGAGAGGTCTGGATAAGTGAGGGTTATCCGGTCTAGACACATATGGAGACACGGAGGGATGTACAGTACAGTCAGTGTGTAATGTGTGAGGAAGGAGGTGCAACTGTGTGTCTTATAGTCTATATAGGGAACCGTAAAGCTGTGATAATCCAGGATCTGTTTTCAACTGATAGCGTTTAAATAGATCTGCACAAAGGGGGTGCAGGCGAACTGCAAGGATCTTATGGGTGCCGGGGGAAAGACATGCTGGCTGCCCTCCATCTTTTCTCTCTACTGTCGTCTTCCCACCTCCTTTTCTAGTCTATCACTGTCCGTGTGGATGCCCAACATGGGGGAAGGGAAAGGGGGTAATTGCCAAATTCTGGGGCACCCCACCCCCGCCCCCACAGCTTCCAATTCCGGCACTGACAACGCGCAAATATGCCTCAACCCCTTTCCTTTACCTATTAAATGTGTGACTGGGGCCACTATGCCTCATCCAGCTGTGCGTCATGTTTTCTTTCGAGCCACTGGCTTCTGAAAGTCAATCTCAAAGTCAGCATGGATCATCATCAAGAATGTCTCAGAACCTTTTACTCTGGTTTTACCAGAGAGCGAAGTACAGCAAATGGCCATAGATTTTCTCTGAGAACCAGCAGGGGGGAGGAAATCCAGCATGAGGATGTGTTTCGCTCCAGTACTTATGTGAAATGATACAAATAAACAACAGTTTTTGGAGACTGTGCACCATGTTTGTTGGTCTAGGCAAGCGAAATATAGTATCGTGTATGTACGTGTGCTGTCATCCCCCCATCCTCTCTATTGTCTCCCTACTTGAGGCCCCCCGGCAAATAAAACTTTAAAGTATTTTTGTGTCCGAGCCCAAATGGTGATTTCCCTCCGACACTATCAGGAAACGGCCCTGTGCAAGCTACTAAACACTCACATGCACTTAGTTCAGCCGTACTGTCAAATAAAATCACCCTCAGTGTAAGTCTGTGACATTGTTCTTGTATCCTTACCCATCTCATAAACTCAGTCTCTCCTCTCGGGTTATATCACCGCCTCTTTACATAACCAGACGCACCAGGGACGGCCATCAGGACTCATCTCTCCCTCTTGACAGTTTGCTTTCCGTAATTCCTTCAAAGCAAACGCCGATCGAGAGACACGATGGAGAGATCGGAGGAGATGCTTATCTTCAAACACCCGTCGAATAAAGATTCTGATTCAATAATCTGAACTATTTTCTTCTCTTTCTCAGATCTACTGAGCTCTGTGGGCTTCGGGGCGGGTTGGAGTTTTGTCAACACGACGGGGGAATAACCCAGAGTAAGTGAAGAGTTGCCTACAGGAGATCAGCAAGAGCCGATGTTTCATACTGATAATATGCAGAAACAAACACCCCACTTCCTTGCCTCCATTCTTAGTTGCTGACACACTTAGGAGCCGGGTGCTATGTTGGTTTAATTCCTTTCTCTTCCCCCCCCTGCGTCTGCCTTTAACTCCACTCTGGGACCTGTGACTAAATGGATTTGCATCTCTCTTCCCGCGTCGTTTCCCAAAGGGGTGTCATCCCTCCATCTGCGACGAGATGAGAGGTCTGTTTAAAGGAAGTGAGATACCAAACACAGAGAGGAGGTGTATTTATGCAATCTGTGGCAGTGCACTCCGAACAAACACACGTGGATCGCACGGGGCTCCTCGTTCGACGCCTTCACCTCCATTCATGGCAGGCAGCTCTCATTCAGGAGCTCCAAGCCCAATTAGCACCTGACCGCTCCTCGCGGGCGGACCAGGCCTCCTGCTGCACGGCCGGTGCGACGCTGTGAATTGCTCCAGCTGAACCAACAGAGCCGGCACACACACACAACACACAGCCGTCCTCTCTTGGCTCTAACCAACCTCTTTCCTTTGGCACACTCCCGTCCTTTCCTCACCACCAGCACTGTTTCATCATTTTTTTATTTCTATGAATTACGGGGAAATTTAAAGGGAACTGAAAGGATTTCGCACACGAACATCAGCTTACTTGTCATGCAGAGAACTTCTTAGCCTGTGAAAACAACTGAATAGTTTGCTCTGTGGCTCTGGATTAACTTTGACCATTGTTATTTAATAGCATTGGTGATATCAGGGAGGGTTCAATTAATGACATTACATGGTTGGATTAAATTAAGAGGAGGATCCAGAGTTTTGGAGCTTGACCCAAAGTACAGATTACAAGTGAAGAACGTTTTTTTATATTAATTGTGTCCTTTTAGAAGAGTAATTGACGCAGTATTTAACATGTAGTAATTGTGAAGTGACATGACGTCAAACTGCACATAAGCATGCTGGAGTTTATTGATGTGAATATAATAACAATTACGCAATCTGCTCTGATTGTCATGATGATGTTGCTTGCGAGGACTTAATCAACATGCTAATGATCAATCAATGAGGATGACAGTCAGTGTTATCATCATTGGAGGTGGTCTCCAGGCAAGATGACTCGCTGACGTGGCTTTTGGGTTTACTTAAACTCTTCCATCAGTTCTGGAGATATATAACAAGCCTTGACCCTCCTTTGTATGATAAGCTATGTGTGTTATATGCTGCAGTGTTCGGGACGGCCTGCTGTAGGTATAAACATGAATGTGTTGGTGGTTCATTTCATGGTTTAACTTATTAAAGTGCTCCGGTTGGAACGTTACATGAACTGAACTACTGAAAGTCATCTGTACTTTCATCAGCTTTGGAACGGTCATGCAGTTAAAAACAATATATCAGGCTGTCATTGAAAGATTTGGTGCCTTTTTAAAAAGATAAAAGCCATTTCCCAGACATGTCAATCTCTCCATTAGACATGCAGATATGTGATTCTTTAATAAATAATAAATGATGAATCAAATATTCAGACAAATTGACCTTGATTTTAGTGTCCTTTAAACCCTGAAAAGAAACTGAATTGTACTCGTGGCTATAAATATCTATTGAAGGACACTGAAAGATGAATGGAATGAACCGCCACATAATTCGAGCCATTTGTCTTCTCAGGTGGATTTTTTTTTGCTTTGAGAAGCTCAAAAGCTTCAGTTGAACCAAACATCTCATCACCCCATCACACTCTCTCCCTGGCCCTCTTCATCCCTCCTCTGTTTTCTAATCTCTGCTCCTCTGCCTCTACATCATCTCTCTCCTCCTGTTGGAGCCACTGCCCCCCTACCTGCCTGCCCGCGCTGGTACAGCCCCCTCGCTCTGCCTCTGTCAATGTGTTTTGCCCTTATAAGGAGAGAGCACAGGCAGACCGTACTAACCGCAGGAGCTCGGCGGGGGTGTTGCAGGGGCAGGGAGACCATAGGCAATGTAGAGGCGGGGTGACATGGGAGGAGGATGGAGGAGAGTGGATGGAAGAGGGGGTGGTTGAACTACCGCACGTCTGTCAGTGATGACAGAAATAGGTACAAGGGAGGAGGAGGAGGTGGGGGCGATGAGGAGGAGAGGCAGGTGGATGTGAGCTGGGCGATTGTGTGACAAGTTACTAAGCAACATATATCCTCAATGTGAAAAACTAGCCAATCCACACTGATTATATATGTTTACTAAGCTCTCCTCCCAATACTGATGCTGCGAGTGCCTGCAGGATGCCAGCTCACCGGCTGCCCACGTAGCCATCGATATAGAAGTCTAACATTTAGCCCGGGGAAAGTCATAGGGGGAGAGTGTGGGCCGTCTGTAGTGTCACATGACTGCTCTTGCCTTCAGATGTTCCAACCTTTGATGAGAGGAATACGATGCCCTTTAACTCGACGAACCTGACAACACCGGGAAATAAAATAATAGATTTGTGAGGATGCTCACGGATTCGTCAGTGTCACCCTGATGAATCCAATAATGTTTCGGCTGCTATGTAAACACTGATTATATCAATACGAAAGATGTATTACTTTGTGTCTCCTTTGTGTCTTTTGGAAAGGTTATAGAAAGATGAAGCTGCTAAGGTAAAACCTGTTAGAGGAAAAACTGTTTTTTCCCACTCCAAACCAATAGGGGGCAGTATATAGGAGGCCGAGATATATGCAGAGAAACTTACTGAGCATAAGATCTGGATTCCTCCCCTAGTGGTGTTTGCAGTATTCGTCCTAAACACCCTCCGTGGTAGCAGATGGACACTAAAATATCATAGTGCATATAAAATAATTTTATAGTTGTTCTTCAGTAAACCGATGCTTGTCCCTGAGTCGCTAATGTGCTGACTCTCGTTCCAAATTATGCCACAACATAAGATGGCTTAATTTTCCTACAGTTGAAGGAGGTGGATTTCACTCTGCAGATAGTTCAGGCCCGGTGAGTTGGATTGTAAGACATGCTAACTTCCTTAGCCTGAGTTGGAGGGAGAAACACAACGTGATGTTTCAATATAAAACAACGAAAGAGTCTTAAGCTCTGATTTTCTCACCCTGGGAAGCCGCACTTTCATGCTTTTCACCTTCATGCTCCGAGTGCACAATGCCCCGCTTCATAATTTAAAAAGCATGGTTTTATAGAGACTGAATTCACCTTAGGAGACACACACAACCACACACCATGAGCACATCGAGATGGCACCATTGACCTAAAAAAATAATAGGCGCTATATAAATAATCCAAAGTGCTCCACCTTATGCGGTCTGGCAATAATGCTCAATATTAATATTTTAGTAAAAAACAGACCTCTATATCTCTTTCAGACGGACTGAGTCTAGGCAGTATGCTTTCTTAGAATCAACAAAGAAAGCTGATGGAAATTGCTTTAAATTACAGATTAGATATATTAGAGAGAGATCGTAACACATTCTGGTTATCAGATAAAGAGCTTGAAACAGAGACAACTACGTAATTAAACTAATGCGTCGGTGAATGGCTTAGCAATTAGTATTTCACATGTCTGCACTGTGGGACTTTACGCAGCCTGTTTCCCTGGAGGGAAACTTTCCCCGGAAGCTCATGCAGATGAGCTCACTCAACATCTTCCCATATCCTCGGATTCCTCTTATCTATTCATTTTGGTCTCCTGATCAGGTGACGATCATGTGTCTCAGCTGGTGTTGACTTTATCTGCTGTTGGAGCTGACAACACACACACACGCACACACACACACACACACACACACACACACACACACACACACAAGCCTTTAAAAGCATACAGAATTGAATTTCACGGTGTGGTGAGATGTGAACAATTTCTCTGTTCCTGAAAGTTGAGTTGGTCAGGAGGGTTCAGTACCAGGCATCGCATCACAGATGATGTTTATTCACACACAACAGACAAAACTCAACCCCCTTTCTCTCTTGTTTCAAAGACAACATCTGGTCCAGTGCATATTATTGGGCCATTAATGGTAGTGATGCTCTCTTATCTGAACTACTGAAAGCCGGTCAGATTCTGATCAGAGTGGACGTATTGATCATTTATTGGAAAAACAAGATACTGAGGCAATCATGTGTGTGCGTGTCTCAATTGAGTCATCAAACCACTCTGCAGAAAACTCATTGATGCAGACATTTTTGTTGTAGTTGCTTCTGTAGTCCTTTACAGAATCTATCTTCAAGTCCTGTAACAGCAACCTACTGCTGATTTAGAGTGATATTGTAAACTTAACTGTAAGGAGATGAGGCTTTTTAGAAATTTCCATCTACATCAGAAGCAGTTGTTAGAGAGTAAGGTGGGAAGCGGACTCGGTGTCAGGGATCAGAAACAATAACTGAACACAACACGGTAACAGATTGAGGTACGTATCATTCTATCGAGTCTCACACAGCTTCATAACAGCCGCCCACTCCATGAACCTGAGTGATTCACGGAATCGTCTCTGACGTTGGTTCTCCTCCATCTTCAGCCTCATCAGGCATCCCTGTGGACAGAAACTCTCATTGTGTGGTGAAACAAAAGTCAAAAGACTCTCACACCACTAAAAACCGAGTGAACTTACTTACTTCGTTTTCATTGGTTTACTGTTACTGTGCATCCCTCCCTGTGTGATGGGCCAAGGTGCATTCTGGTATCTTGAGTTCTGCCTGGAGACTGTTCTTATACATAGAAATACAATGGCTATACATTATACACTGTATTTGTTTTTTTTCTGACTATACCTTATGTTTGGCCATAATTAGCTAGATCTGCTTACATTCCAAAATGATATACAAATAAATATAATTACACTTATACACACACCTTTAACATTTTGTGTGTGATTACAAGCTGCATACAGTATCCGGCCCCCCTTAAAGTGGCGTAATGTTTAGTGAAGCGAAAGCAGCAGTCAGAAGATTAAACCACAGAAACAGGAAGGCTCACATTTATTGTTCGACGATTCCTCTTCTACTTTCCATTTAGATTCAGCAGACCCCGAGCAAAGATTAAGCTCTAACATACTGCAGTTGTTGTATTTATTGTTTTCTGAAAATACAAAAATTGCAACTTATGGGCTGAATTAATGGACAAGATTATACGTTTATAACAAAAACATTGTGAGTGGAGCTCTTGTACCATCCACTCCTTCCTTGTGACTAACTAAAGGAACAACCTGCAGAAACATCTCTAATCTCTCTCGCATCTCTAAGCTTTCAGTATTCCGGCAACAAGTGTCCTCTTGTGCCAAATGGATCCAATAGCATGTTTAAATATTACCAATGGCAACAAAGGGTTCATTGACTGGACCATTGTCTGTGCTCTGAAATATATTTGCTTGACCCAATTATAAAAGGGCAACAACCTCTGATTCTGCCCTAAATTTGTCACTGATATAAACTGCAGCAATTCATCTTCGGCTCTTTTGGTCCGTCCCAGTCACCCTGGTGGTCTGTCACACAGTCATGTGAGTAAAGCAGAGGGGAAATGGACACACACACACACACACACACACACACACACACACACACACACACACACACACACACGCACACACGCACACACACACGCAGTGTGTCAGTAATAAAATATCGATCACATGCATCACACGCAGCTGATTTACATTTTAGTCGCTCTGCAGCTCAGTGTTACAATATATAAAGACACTTTCATACTCTGCGCTGCCTTTAACCACAAATAATGTGAATTTCCTGCCCCTCTGCAGTGAAGCACCAATGATGATGCAGTCACCCACACAGAGAGCAAAAATACCCTGCTGCACATCCTTACTCACCATGATTCACTTTCACACTGTGTGGACAGAAAAAAGTCTCTCCGCTGCTGTAATAATGAAATAATGACAAACACAATGCAACTCTGTGCCACACACACACACACACGCATGCACACGCACACACAGAAACAGTGGTGCCCCCTCCTCTTTTTGCCAGCAGGATAGTGGGAGATGTTAATCAAAGGGGGAGGGGGTGTTGTGAGGACATGCCGAGTGTGTCTGTGTGTTTGTGTGTGTGTGTGTGTAGTGGGGGTCTTTGTGCGCGGGAGAGGTGGGAGGAGAAGGGGAGAGGGAGGGGGCACATAGTGTTCTATTTCTCATAGACCAACAGCTGCTGTCTTTAGTGCAGAGAGAGAGAGGAGAAGAGGGAGGGCCGTGTGGCGTGAGGCAGTGCGTGTGCTCCGTGTTTAGGTGAATCCACAGCCCTCTGGCTCACAAGGATAAAGGATCCTCTCCCGAGAAACCAGAGAAAAGACACACAGGGACCTTTCCTTCTTTTTACCCCCCATCCTCTGATTCTGCTCCATTCTCTCGCCAGCTGCTGTTGTCTGTATTTTGGCTCTTTTTTTGCCCTTTGTCCTTGTCTTTTGTTCCCCTGCATCCATCTCTGTTTCATCTCAGTCCAGAGAGAAGGGAGGAAGAGCAGAGTCAGAGGCAGCATCCTCCACGTCTGCACACCCAGCCGGTAAGCTGAGCTCTTTTCTCTCCACATTTTATCTGTCACTGATGCTACCAACCGCTCAGATCTGATGATAGTGGGAAGGGACCAGATAGTTCCACCCTGCATCCAGTAGAGAGAAGAAGGCTGAGCAGGAGATGCGCGAGGATGGATGTAGGTTACAACATAGATGGAGGCTGGTGGCTGACTGGTGGTTGGTTTAGGAGGGTTTTTGCGTTACAGGGGATGGTGCTAGTGGCCGTGGGTAGATGGATGGTACATAGAGGACTTACATGGGTCAGGATCCTGGGGGTAGGAAGGGAGTGTGTCCGCTGATTTGGCCCGACCACACCAAACCTCGCGGGGCTGGTCAACTGGGGCTTGTCCTCTTTCACTGCAGTGCTTAGCTAAAGAGTCACACACACACATTAACACACACACACCTCCTCTGAATATTAGAAGAAGTCCGTGAGGAGAACATGGTAAATACAGATTGTCATGCGTGTGTGTATATTTTCGGTGATGGCTGCTGGTTTGGTCAGAGGACATATGTGACCTAGAACCATCACAGCACATGCATCATATATCACATCGATGCACCGGAGTGGTCGGTGCACAGCGAGAGTAAATTGCATGTCAAGCACGCCTACTCACATTTCTGAAACACATTAAAACGTGCATTATATCAGGAATTGTTAGCGTCAGTGCCGGAGGGAGTCACTCTGACTCAGAGGTGTTTTATGTGTGTGTGCTTGTGCGAGCCGTCTCTGTAAACAGCCTGCTAAAAACAATAGCCCCGGATTGCACTGCTGATCAGGAGGGGTGGGTGCATGCGTCTAGTGTGGAAAACAGGGAGGAGGGAAGGAAGGGAGGAAAAACCTGAATGGAGGGATGAATGAATCAGGGATCTGTCTGATCAGGGGTCTTTTCGTTTTCTCAAAGATCTGCTGTTTTCCACAAGGAGAACAGGGTGTTCAGTGTGGTGTTGAAGCTGCTGTGACTGCCCACCGTGTGACTCTGGTCACACGGTGGGCAGGTCGTCTTTTGTGCGTGAGGCAGGGAGAGAAAGAGAGGCTGCGATACTGTAGATGTAGAGATGACTATATAGCAATGTACCTAGAGGAAGCAGCGATGGAGTGTTGTGAGTGTGCAGGCGGCTGGAGGGCGGCAGAAAAGAGTGTAAGAGTGTAATTGAAAAATATGGTACTTTTATATCCCTCCTCTAATCTACTTACTCCATGAGTAGATTAAGTGATGATGTGCAGCCATGTTGACTTCCATAATGCACTGTAACACAAACACAGCTACATGACAACATGCATGTCTCATTATCTCCAACGTAGCTCTACATGTACTTCACCCATCTTATCATTATATACAGACACAAACACATTTATAGATAAATACATCTATTGATATATTTGGTGCCAACATTTTACCATAATGTAAATATGTGTGTCAGTCTATATGTGCTCATGTTCTGTACATCGTGCCCACATACAGAGAGTGATGAAGGTCTGGAATCGTGTCGTCCTACGTGAAGGCAGCTGCACACTTTGTTATTAAAATGAGCTGATTAGAACCCATTTTACATGTACTCACAAAGAGCGTGGCGCACGACACAGATAGCGTGTACGCTCTGAATGCACAAGTATGTTAATCAGTGTGTGTGTGTGTGTGTGTGTGTGTTTGTGTATGTGTGTCCGTAGGGTTTTTTCGGTCTAAGATGGAACGGTGGCTGCTATGGTATTTACTCCGCTGTTGCTAGGACACTCCCTTTGAACATTTTAATCGAGCCTTTTCATTGGCTCGCCGCGATGATGCAAGATTCCCTCACCCCAAATCTTTCCTGAGTACCCATAGAAACATCTTCCTCTCTCCTCCTCTCTCCTTCTCTGTCACCGTTTGCCCCCCCCCCCCCCCCCCCCCCCCCCCCCCCCCCCCCCCCCCCCCCCCGCCGGCGGGGGGGGGGGGGGGGGGGGGGGGGGGGGGGGGGTGGCATTCCTCCTGTGCTCTGTGTACATGATGCCCCTGTTGTTTCTGGGCACTGCAGCACTAGACAAACAAGTTCTTAT
>CAAKHC010001960.1:34911-48857 GCA_901007825.1 Macroramphosus scolopax | reverse complement strand
GTAAATTCAAGTCCCCCCCCCCCCCTCCTCCCCTGACAAGGTCCTTCCTTCCCAAAGCGCTATTAGTCTCTCTAAATAGACCCACCTGCACTCCGGAGGAAATAGGCTGAAGCCTGGTGAAGAGGACAAATGAACACAAAAGCAAGTCAGGTGTAACACGTTGACTCCTTCAAGACAAGCTGCAGTAAAAACACGTGAGGCAGCAACTAGATTCGTTTCCCTTTATTCCTCTTGTAGAAAATGTACATTAAGGACAATACAATACAAAATAGAAAAATGGCACACAGTACTCACAAGTCCAAACACAATAAGGGCTTCACAATACTGCTTTGGCATCTTAAAAAAAACATTGAATAAAGTGCAAGTTGTTCCGTGTTTTTCTCTCGTTTTTAAGTACATTCACAGGTTTTGTTTTGTCTTTTTTTCACAGGCTTCTCTTGTTCACAGCGTTTCCAACAATCTGTCAATGTCCAGACATATTAAAGTGCAGATACAGTATGCATGAGAGATATATGTCGTAGCATCACAGCCCCCCTGTGTCGGTGGAGCGTTCGCCGTCAGCTGTAAGCAGATTGCCGATTGGTCGTGGGTGTTGTCTTTTGCTCGGAGTGTCTTTTAATCACACACCAACACACACACACACACACAAAGAGCCCTAGGAACTTTAGACTTCACTCGGTGACCTGGACCGGTAAGACCCTTTGGCCTGAAAGCAGCCACAGAGAAGCATGTAGATGGAGCGCTGGATCTCTGCGTTTCTGTACGCATAGATGATGGGGTTGATCATGGAGTTGTAGGTGGCTGGCAGCAGTGTAGCGTAGGTGTACACTGACGGATACTCCCTCTCGCCTACCAAGCAGTAGATGGCGAAGGGAAGCCAGCTGGCGCCGAATGTCCCCAAGATGATCGCTAAAGTGGAGACCCCCTTTTTGGTGGCGACGTAATGCGACGTGGCGAAAAAGTGCTGCTGGAGGGCGATCTGCTGGGCATGGCGGCACACGATCTTGCAGATCTTGAAGTAGAGGGTCAGCATGAGCACGAAGATGGCGAAGAAGGAGGTGGCCAGGAGCGTGAGGTTGCTCCGCGTCAAAGGGCGGACGATGCTGCAGGAGGCCGGCTCGTCCAGGCAGTTCCAACCGAGCACCGGCAGTAAGCCCAGCAGCAGAGACACCCCCCAGGTCCCCAGTAACATCAGGTGCACATACTGCAGCGTCTTCTCTGAGAAATATGTCAGGGCGTTGTAGAGGGAGAAGTAACGGTCTATTGTTATGGCCAAGAGGCTGATGATGGACGCGGTGAAGGAGGCCACCAGGAAGCCTACGGTGATGAGGCTGATAGTCTCAGAGGAGATCACATACTGAAACACAAAGTTCAGGATTAATCCCATACCGGCCAGCAGGTCTGCCGTGGCCAGGCTGCCGATCAGCACAAACATGGGGGTCCTTAGCGTCGGCGTGTAGAAGATGATCGCTACTACTATGGCGTTTTCACAGGCGATGACGGTGCCTGACATACAGAGCATAATGTCCCATGGGTTGATCGAGAGAGCCAACGGCGCCCTGGAGAACTCCAGGCTGCTGTTCTGATCCGGGAACTCAGCCTCCATCCACGGGAGAGCTTCCAGAGCCACGGGAGTCGCAGTGGAGTCGTTCACCACCAGAGACTCGTTCATATCTCCACACTGTCTTCTGTTTGTCCTGTGGAGCAGCAGAAGGGGAAAGAGACGGGTTGGTTATTGACGATACAAAGACAAGATGCAGTTTGTAAGAAAGTCAGGGTTCATCTTCTGGCTTCTTCGCCATACAAAACAAAAGTAGCTTTTACATAGAACTCTATGTTATATATTTTAATATATTGTTATGTCGATGCTGTTTTAAGGTGGATTTAAGGTGGTATAAAGTTACTGACGGTGCAGCAGCTGCAGCCAGTCGCTGTCTGCGGTGCTGAAACTACAACTACAACCAAGAACACTAAATACTGACAAACACTCGTATCTTTATTTCCTACTCAGGTATTTGACGTTTCAATACTTGTACAAGTACTTGCACTGTTATTATGACGCTTAATGATTTAATAAAGATACTATACAATAACTATACCAGAGTCCATCCTCATGTGTTCTGCATAAAAGATTGTCAAAGTCAGATAGAAAGCATTAGATACATACCTCCAGGACAAAGTATTTTGTTGAAATTAGAGCCCCTCGCGCGGAGGGACACCGGGAAAAGCAAAGACAGGGACGGTTTCCTCTCTTCTGTCGCTCCGTCGGACCCTCTCAGGTGAAGCCCTTGTGCTTCCCATGCATGGGACAGACACCCAGGGCAGATGTGGTGTGAAGCATCGGCCGGTGTTCAGCTCGGCGAGGAAGATGCTAACAGGCGGGAGGAGGAGGAGAGCGGAGCGACCGCGGACATGCACGGGCCGCTTTTAAACCCCTGTGACGTCACGGGAGGTGGGCGGGCGCACGTCTCAATGTGGCGATCTGCTCTTTCCACACAGAAAATGAAACTAAAGGTGTTTGCATGCTTTACTCTGCCAGGCCGGCACATCTCTCTGATGATAGATGAAGACCTGGTGGGGCATCATTGATCATTTATGGCTGCAAGTAATCATACATGTTCCTGCACAATGCAGAGCGGAAAGTAAAAGTTTATCTCCAGTCATGGAGTCTGAAACACCTGCTAATGTTTCCACTGTCAGTGTCTCCATAGGGCAGCTCAGTGACCGGAAGTGTTATAGGTCATCCATGCATTGTGTAAAAAACAAAATATTTAAATGCAGAGTTTGACCCTGAGCAGGTGGGCTGAACTTGTCTTTAAATGCATAATAATTTGGATTTATTTGCGTGTGTGTAGTTTCACAGTTTGTTTTCTTTCCCGCCTCGTTAGAAATCCTCCAGAACAGACGGTCCTTATCAGCAGCATTACTCCAAAATGAATCAGTGCCAATATCCGCCTCTACTCTGCCATCAGTAGTTAGTACCAGTTCAACATGTGGTTGCCATGGTAACCCCTACTGGCACAGTCCCATAGCGGTTGCCTGAAATGACTTTTTTTTGTCCACCCACTTCTTTGTGATCATAGTGAACATTTAATCTTCTCCCCAAATGCCTTTTTGAAATATCAGTTGTTGCTGTTAAATCAGATGTGATCAGTTTAGTAACAACCAACCGTCTCTGATGTGTTAGCCTGTTGTTTTAGTCTTGTGGTCTCACTGCTCATCTTTACCAGATTAACTGCCATGATGCACTTACCATGAAGAAAACTGTTGTTTCAATGGAGACTCTCCCTCTTCCTCTTCCTGATCCATCATGGCAGGTTTGTCCTTCAGCACTCACCGTTAGTTTCTGTGTTTCATTCGAGCCAATTTACTTTTAGTAATGAAATGTTACAATTCATTTAGTACATCCTTTGTGCTGCATAATTTTTATCACTGAACTATCCGTTCCCCCTTGTGCAACACAGTTTAAACCACTTGGCTTCCTGTAACGACTTCAGAAGGCGACTCTTGAAGCCTTTATGACCTGTTAGTGGTGCACCTGCACACCAAGAGGGCAGAACAGAAGATCTGACGAGCTCCTGCGCCGGTTCACTAAATGTTGTAGTAACACCGATGCAGACTTTTGTCTCAACAGAGATTTATAGCACAGGTGCAATTAATGCAAATGAAATCCAGTCTTTCAAAAGTTAATACACACTTAACCTGTGTTCAGAAAGTCACAAGGTTTATTGTGCAGAAAGTGGGAGCAAGTCGAGGAGCGTTCATGAAAGTGTAGTAGATGTTCTCTCCAAGAAGGATAGCAAACAGTAAATAACTCTGGGAGAGGCAGAACAATCCTGTGCAGTAGGTAAAAAACCTTTGGGATGGTACGAGAACCTCCTGAAGCACCTTGTGCAGGTCTTGTGGGCGTGTTTTTGTTGTGTTTCTACATAAATGCCCAACCAGTGCAGATCTACTTCTCTTTGAAACATTTGAATAGTTTGCCATTTTCCTTTGATGCATTTTACAAATTTCTTACCATTTTTTGTACTTTTTGCAGAAATACTTCATAGTATACTTTAGTATTGATGCAAAGACAGATGTGAGACATCTGGACAGCAAATATTTCTCATCGTGCATTTGAAGCAAAATATCATATTTGTGCTCCTAACAGACTTTTGTCAAAGACTCCAGTAACGAAATGTCAAATAACAATTGATGAAATTCTGGGAGGAAGGGGGAGGGACGGGGGGGTCGACAGCAGCATAGAAATATGGTAACCAGTTTTGGTTTCCAGGCAACAGCTGTTTGGCCACCTGTTTCAGTGGACCGGGGGAGGGAGAGGGGGCTGCCGGAGCGGTCACATGAAGTGCCTAGTGACTCATATTGAGAGAAAAAAAAAGGCATATACCTAACCACACCGGAATAAATCATGTCTAAAATCCTTCTGATTCCTTCCTGAGATAGGAGAATGTGAAACTGATTGCACCTCCGGCGTCGCACACTGACATTCAATATTCTATATTTGTGAGTTAAGAACAGGTTGTCAGTGGGTTGGATGCATTTATTCATTCATACTCGTGCTGAGAGGTGACACACCTGCCATTAGGGACATCAAAACACGAGGAAAAACACAACCTCGTGTGAAAAGGTTTACGTTCAAAACAAACCACTCCTGAATCAAACCCCCAGTTCTCCCTTGTTCCAGAGTGCATACATGCTCCTTCATAAACACACAGGTAGGGTGACTCATCCCCAGATCTAAGAATACACTTCTACTTACTCTGGATAAACTGAGCACATCTCCAATTAGAGCAATTCAAGCGCAATTAACAAGGAAGCGGAGAAAAAAAAGGGAAATTCAAATGACGGAGTCGCCATTACGGGACGTACACAACAAATCTGGCTCAAACTAGTCACATCAAATCATTTTGTTCATTTCGTGGAGCCTCGTCCATCAAAGTAGAGACCCAGAAATACTGCAGGTTTGGCTTCAGAGGTTTAATGTTGCTAAACAAACAAGCGTCAAACCAACAGGGGTCAACATGAGAGGAAGGGTGAAACTCTGGATGTTCATTTGAGCTTGATTCAATGGAGATTCTGATATTCTTCAAAAGACATAAGATCTGTTTCACTACTGTTGCTGGGTCGGAGGTTCCCAAACTTTTCTTGGCAAAGGCCTCCAAACTAGAATGATCTTCTGGCTTGGGGTCCCTCTTATGCAAGAAGAATGAATTCAGAAAGTATTTCTCGCTATTAATAATGCAATAATAAATACATTTGTATTTGTGTCAGAAGACTTTTGTACGTCCGTCATCGTTCAGTCCAATTTGCGGGTCGGACATCATCAAAACATGTAAGAAACTAAGGGAAGAAGAACAAGGCAGTCGGATTCGATCCCCCTTCCTCTCCAGCTGCGTCATCCAGCTGCCAATAGACAACACACAAAGGAAAATAAAAAGCCTCCTGATTCGGCTGAGAGGTTCTCCTCACTGAAATGATTCATTACTGGATTTCTTCAAGGTATCTGTAGTGCACTCTTAACATGGCTCGGCTCTGGAAGTAGATTAGGTCACCGGGTCGATCCCCCCCGCGCCTCCTGCTACCTCGCTGAAGTGTCCTTGATCAAGAAATTGAAACCCGTAATGGTCCTGATGAGCAGGTTTTTGCAGCCTACATCATCGGCGCATGAATGTGTGTGTGAATGAGGCTACATTGTTAAGAGCTGAGTGTACCGGCGAGGTAGAAAGGCGCTATGTCAGTGCGTCCATTAAACATCTCCAAGCCCTCCACACATCAGGATTGTGCTGCGGTCGTAAAAGATGGACACATAATCCTCTCTATTCTTTAGATAACACATTATTTTTCTTTATTTCATCAGACGTCACATGCTAGAACAAAGCTCCTCCGGCCTCTCACCCCGTTCATCATCACACTCTCAAAGGCACTGACGCAGCAGCCGGTGGTCCACCAGGGTGTCTCCATTACAGTCTTCATCACATTCACTGACACTTGTGAATTTAACGTGAGTGTGTGAGAGGAAAAAAATAAGAGATATAAAATGTGATTGACAGAACAAGATCCGAAATAGGGAGGCTAGTAGGTGAAAAGGAATTAGAGAGAGTGACTGTTGAGGAGAGCGAGAGGGACGAGAGACAATCACAGGCACAGCATGAACAGTCAGGATGAAATGAAAGGAGGGACGATTACAGTTGAGACAGCTGCTTCTCTGCAATCTTTCACACACAGTTAATAAATGAACGTTTAATTTACGACTTCTATACATTTACCCGACATCTCACAAAAGCATGTAAACAACAAAATCAGCGGGCGACACTGAAAACTTCCAATAAAATCAAAAACATCATGTATGGATGTAACAATGAAATCAAACATTTACTCTTACGATATTATTTAATACTGTTGGTCACCGTTCCTGAACACGGAAGAGATAAAACAAACGTATATTCACGTGTGTTTTAACTGATGTTAACGGTCATGAAGCAGATCATCAACAAAATAAAATACGGACAAGAAAACCTGAGAAACGTCTCCACTGATCTCCACACATTTGGACCAGCTTGTTAAAAGTTTAAACATTAAGGATTCTAAATAATTTAAGCATGTTTTGAAATTTACACCTGCATAAATAAACTTAATTTTTCTTAAAAGTTGCAATTAAAATGGAAAAGACAGGACCTACAAAATAAAAGCACATTGTGCGGGAGCCTGTCAAGGCACGTCAGTGTGAATAAAAGGATGATTTGGATTCATTAAAACACTTTCTTTAAAATAGTCATAATAATTTCATCTAATTACACGACACTTGGGATGTTTCGATGCATTAAAGACAGTCTCCACCCAGCAGGAAGACAATAAATATGGAAGCAAACTGTCTCCAGCTTTGAAAATCGAAACAAAAGACTGAGAATGAGAGCGGTTGATCCTTTCCACGCCGTCTCACATGTATCTGTTCTTCACGTACTCCCTGTACATCAACATGTCGTCCCGACACAGCGGCCTCACTTGGCCCTGGCCCGTCATCACGTGGCTCTCGAACACATCGTGGCTGTCTCTGTCCACATGCGGAGGAAACACGGCGTAGATGCTGTCCTCCGGGAAGCAGGAGACGGGCTCTCTGGGAGGCGGGGGACAGGCAGGGAAGGAGAACCGTAAACAAATAAAGTTCACTTTCACATCAGAGAAAATTGTTACTATCTTTAAACGTTTAACTTCAACAAACGACGTCTGTTGCAACAATGCTGGAGAGAGCGAGTCGTTAAGGGGCTATTAATGGAAAGAAACAGGGGTGCGACATATTTACAGCAGAATCACTCATATTTTCTCAGAAGCCAGGCTCTGAAGCATGTCTCCTCATCCTCAGCGTGGATTATCAACCGCATGTGTCGGGTCGTCCACCCAGTCAGCTGCACCAACAGCTGCTGAGGCAGGTGAGAGGCAAACGGCTGCATTTTAAACGGGACTCGCATGTTAGAGCCTAATTCTGCAGTAGATGGAGGAAACCTTGAGATCAATTACGAACTCGGTGTCAGCGTGGACTCCGTGTCCTGACGTTAACTCCTAACTTGGGTTGCGTCGGGTTTAAGTTAGAACTTGTGTTGTGTAGCAGGCGCAGCGATGGCAGTGACATTCAGAGCTCAGACACCAGCAGTGACCTGACTTTGTCTAGACAGAAAAAAACAAAAAAACTAATGTGGGCACAGAGAAAGGACAGCAGACCGAGACAGCGGAGCAACGGGACACAAGGAAAAACAAATATGTCCAAATTAATAGAGAAACATGTTTGTTGCAGCCCAAAATGTCTTGTATCAAGACTAAGTTAACAAATATTTCTTCCTGGTATTAAATTCCAAACCCAAATGTGTATAATTCATTATATATTTAGAGAAATGAAGGGTGCTTTTATATATACTTCTATACGTACTTCACTCCCTGTGAAGAACTTTATGACTTCTTATGTCCTGTATAGGTTTACCATTATGGAGTCCCTAATTAAAGGTTCAATGCAAATCAGTTGAGACAAACGGTTTGCACGTTGCATCACACTGCAACTGTTGATTTATTCTTAACTACCAGTTCTCTATAAGATTTAAGAGCTTTACTTCTTTGATTCTTTTTTTTGGATACAAGTGGAGAAACGTTATGTAAGTTTTGTGACTTGCGTTACGCAACCGTCTGGTGCTAGTGACCCTTTAGTCTGACACTCTTTGTCATTAGTAATAAAAATCTGTCTGGCAGAGAGTTATTCCATTCAGACGGTGCGACTGGATGATCAGATGTGACGCATGCTCGGGTGAAACTTTTGAAAACGTCAAATGTGAAATAAAATAACTTAAAAAATAAAAGACTTCAGCTCTCAGCTTTCATCCAAGTCTACAATAGCAGATCAGACAGGAGACGAGGCGGGAAGGAGCAACAGATCTTCATCTTTTACTGCAATAAATAAAACCACCAATCATTTGACTTCCTGCTTTAAAGAAATATTTAAATTACACATAAATACAGATGTTGCTTTAATTTGAAATTCAGTTAGCCTTCGTTATATACCACGTCCTTTATGTCACTATTCAGTGCACTTCAATAATCCCAGTTAATCCCACTGGATCAATCACTACATGCACTAATTTGAATCTAGAAGGAAACACATTATCAACCCCCCCGCCCTGATTCTTCTTTTATGGAAGGAAGTGACACACCTCCACGAGCGAAAACATGTTTTGTGTGTGGAAACAGCGTCCTAAAATAGCATTGTTACACAACACACACCTGTGAGCCGGACATACGGAAGGAAGTAATACATGGATAGACTAATGAGAGGTGGTGAACAGTCGGGGGCACAGGTAGATAAAACAGAGCGATGCAGAAGGAAAAGGTTTGGATGTTACGACCGCTATATGAGACATCTGTTTGAACATCTGTTCAACATCCAACACAAAAGTAACATTTTAGCCCCACATCCTTTCCTCCAACCTTGAATCAGGCCACATATTTCTATCTTACAATCAAACTTACTCAATGTATCTGTCTGTCACGGGGTAAACTCGGCTTCTGATTCGCCAGCTTAGGGGAACTTACAGCCCTGATCCTCCATCATCTCCTCCTCCTTATTGATTGACGTTGGAGGTTAAGTCCCGACGCTGTCTGAAACCCACCTTTAATTGTTATTGTGAAAATGCTGAGCTCTTGACATTGTACCAGGTCACTCTACAAAGCCACTCCGCCGCGCCGGGTCAAATCTGGACGAGATTGTCCGAGAAGATAAAAACAGTTTTCACAAGCTTAAAGGGGGTTTCAGACGGAGTTCAGACGGCAGCATCGTCTGTTGAGGTTTCTAATCCGGACGGCAGCTCATCACCAGCGACTCTGAAAGTGTAGGATTATGTATGTTTTCTAGCCATGTGAGCAGCTTGGCTTTAGTTTTTGACGCAATACCAAGATAATGAAAGACATTACATCATCAGTCATAATCAATAATAGAGTCTCTTTCAGCTTAATTTAAGCTTCTCGCTAGTTAACTAGCCGCACTCTCTCTTCATCTGTCCGATAACCGTTCCCTTGCCTTCAGCCTCCTCTTCGGTTTCCCAAGACCTTCAACAACTCCTGATCTGAAACACAACCTCTGGCTTTGTGAGACGCGGCTGGCAATGAAAGACTCCTGTTTCCTACACAAAGCTGGGAAACCTTGTGCAGCCTGAAATCGCTTTTTTTTCTCTGCCGCAATTGTCGGTTGGCCTTCACAAAGAGCAGAAGATGAAGAAAATCACTGCAGCAGGAATGGTTTTGTCCTCACTTCACTTTCTGTTTCATACTGAAATATTAAACTTTTTACTTGTCTTGCATTCCATTATTTTATTACATAAGTCAAGTCTGTGTTGCATCTGAAGGTTTAAATGTCTGGACGGTCGAACGGACGTGTATGTGTGAGAGGAATCAAGTTAAAGGGGTATTCTGCTATTGTTGATGACTACGTGCATGATCCTGAGAGCAAACAGGAGCTGCAGGGACTGAGTGCAAGACAAAGAGAAAGGGGGGAAATCGCTTATGTGTCAGTGTCGCTGCACATTGCCGATCCACGTGTGGTTGTATTTTGGATCTTGCAGTAGAAAAAAAAAAAAAAAATACCCCCGGCTGCAGGGAGCAGGACGCCACGGGGTGGACAGCCTGGGAAACAGCAGGGATTACTAAATATAAAAGGAGTGGCTGGTTAGAAGAGATTAAGATGAAGTGCTAGAAACCTCCCTGGACGCCACTTAGTGGGAGCAACCTTCACCCGTCCTCAAGGTGACTGGAGAAGTAGAATCTAATATTTTTTTTTACTCACAAGCAGATGATGTTTGCAACGTTTATGTGCTCCGTCCTCTCCACCATGTGCTGGCTCTCGCCCAGATGGGCAAACCTGCAGAAACACACACACAGACAAGAGGGAGGTAAAACACTGCACATGTTCGTCTCTCCTTCCATCATCACAGAGTACGGAGCTCTTGGCTAACTGGGTGCCATCAAGGCTCTAAAAAGGACCCTGGAAGTGTTATCTGTTTCTTTCTTTTATAGAAACACTTAAGAGATGAGCTAACAATATCTCTAATTTTCAAAGCACATCATCATAGAATCTTAAATTTCCCCTCGGATCATTTTTCAATCACAAAGACACAGTAATGTAGAGCAGTGGAAGAGATCCCCTCTGGCTCCTGCTTATGATTTTCAATATTAATGCGTTGATTAGCAGAGCGCTGCCAACAGCCAACATCTCGGAAGCCATTCCAACTTCTAACTCACTCAATAATGAATGCACTTTAATTCTCATTACGTGCCACTACGGTTAGGAAATGAATAATATTCTTCAATGCAATTTGGATTTTTTTTTTTTTTTTTTTTTATGAAGTCAATTTCCTTTCTTTCAATCGCACCTCGAAACGTGCCGCTGCCATGAAACTAATGAGACACAAATAAAAGATGGAAAGTTGTGGGTGAATCAAACAACAGACATTAAACAGACTTTCATCATAAAAGCTGCTTTTAGGGAAATTCATCTGTAGCTGAATTGGAAGGAAACATGTTTGAGGAGAAGTCGGCATTATCTTTATTCATTATTGCTAAAAACATGGAACGCCAGTCTCAGTTTGGGTTCAAAGTGCTACTTCAATTGAAACATCGTGACACTGCAGCACACTGCATGTGACGTAAAGTACACTTAGTGATACGAGAATAGTTGATACCAAACATGCAGTTCACTCCCAAAGAACAGGTAGTAGTGTTCAGTTTCAGAGGCTGATGATGAGAAGGACAGAATTAGATGAAAAAGGAGAGACGGGGAATGATCCTCGGTGGAGGAGGGAGGGAGGGAGGGAGGGAGGGGTGGACAAAGAGCAGTGAGGTCAGATTGGTGGTGTGATCACAGCAGGGGAGAGTTTATTATATCTCTGTGCACACTGACCCATAAGGCCCTGAGAGGGCTGCTGACACCGACTGCCTGCTCCACCTCTAACTGTCTGGAGTACCAGGGTGGATTGTCGATACAATAAAAAGGAAGCATCTTCCTCAACACGAGAGTTATGGACGGAGTAGAGTGATAGACGAGAGTAGACTGTAAGAAAGGCTGGAACTCTGATTTTGAATTCTGTGGTTAAACCGTGTACACTGTGGCCAACATCCAACATCAGCTGTGCACGTCTTACCTATCGTAGATGAGCAGGTCGTCCTCAGCAGGAAACTCAGCCAGATCGAGACCGTAGGGCTCTTTGATCGCCTGCAGCGGGGTCTCCTGAGGAGGGGAGAGGAGGAAAACATTAGACAGGACTGTCAATGATTATACACACGGATACACCTGCTGTTCATTCAGTTGAATGTTGGAGCTTGGATGTGCAGAATGACGTGCGTGCAGAGCTCGACACTGCATCGCTGTGTTCTCATTCACTGATCAGTGTACATTTCCTCTGTGGTCATTCAAAGACTGATTTTAAGAGTTGTGCATGAATCCCGGTCGAATATTCAGCAGTATGATGTGGAACTGCTCCAGCTGCAGCTCAAAGGAAAAACCCCCGGTCATCAGGTTCAGCTACTTCCCTACAACTGAGCCAATAATTAGACTGTCCCAAGGAGTGTGATCTTAGCAACGGAACATGATGGCGTGGATGAGGTGGTTACATGATCTGAAGGAGAGTGCCCTCCTGGGGTTCCTGCACACAGTGTCCAAAGTTTGTAGGGACAAAATAATCAAAATTAATAAGAGATCCGATCTAAGAAGGCGGAGCTGCTCACGCTGGCAAAGTAGGAAATGGAAGAGGCAAAGGGGCATGAAGGGCACAGTTTGACTTAGTAATTATATTACTATAAGAGACGAGTTGAGTCCCGCTACCTTCTAGATTATATGTTTAATGTTAATATGTGTTTAATGATGATTGATTGTCCGTAAGGGCGATATTATCATTCTTGTTATTATTTGCTATCAGAGTTACAGAAAACGTCCGCAAGCTAGGTTACGAAATAAAAGACAGTAATCAGAATATATATGAAAATAAGGTTCTCCAACACTGCTCGCAGGTGTATTCTAATGACAGAGAGACGTATTACTCCTTAGTTAAAGCCAAACACTCCTGAGGGAAATAGGACTCGTAAAAAAAACAACCCTGCAGACGTATTTAACCTTCCCTATATTGTTATTATTGTTGATCTTATTATGTAACAGTGCACACCGGAGCGGCCTCAAAGCAGTCTTCTACGCCTTTGCTGTCTTTGACTGACGCTGCGGCAAAATACTAAACATAATGCATTCAATTTTCCCTGTATTAGTATTGATCATGACTGCAGAGAGGCGAGAACGAACGAGGGCGTTTCAGGAACATGTCCAAGAAACAACATCTGTGAATACACACACACACACACACGTGCACACGCGCACAGAACGTCACGATCCCTGAAATACTGAAATTTACATTCACGTGTGTGAGAGTGCAGATATAAGCAGATATTTGCCTGCACATACACCCACACACAAATTGCCAATCCATCCCTGAGCACATGTATGGGTGTATTGAGGGTAATATGGTATGAGCATGTGAAGTTACATGGCAAACGTAGTAATTATCTGATGTTTAAATATTTCAACAGTGTTATGTTGCGCTGGCACCCCGGCAATCCATTCTGAGGGACAGGCAGCGCCACGAGACGCATGTGAGCGAGGGCGTGCACGAAACACGTGAGCCAACTGCCCAGATCGAAATATTCATGACCAGCTCGTTGCTCAAGGCTCCGAGACGACAGAGGAGGGGAAACCTAAGGAAGCCACATCATCAATCAGGAGGGGAAGGAGACAGATGCAGCGAGATGTAACGGCTTCGCCTGCAACTATTAAGATCAAAAACGTCTGTGTTGAATTTCTCTTGTAAAGATTAACTGCCCAGTGAACTGAACCCAAATATTTGTTTAGGAGAAAATGACGCAGTGTTTACCTGCATAAAAAGATCAATGCGATTAATGTGTCAGCTGCCAGCAAGCAGAGAAACGGTTGAAGGACAGTTCCAATATGAGATTGTTATTGGCAAAGATACCAAAACAACTGCTAGTGGTATAGTCTAGAGTCTAGTGTGTCGTGTCGTGTCGTGTCGTGTCGTGTCGTGTCGTATAGTGTAGTATAGTATTGTAGTAGTGTTTTGTGGTGTCGTATTGTGTCGTATTGTGTCATATAGTGTCATATGGTGTCATATGGTATGGTATGGTATGGTATGGTATGGTATAGTATGGTATAGTATAGTATAGTATAGTATAGTATAGTATAGTATGGTATAGTATAGTATAGTATAGTATAGTATAGTATAGTATAGTATGGTATGGTATGGTATGGTATGGTATGGTATGGTATGGTATGGTATAGTATAGTGTTTTGTGGTGTCGTATAGTATGATATGGTATAGTGTTTTGTAGTGTAGTATAGTATAGTGTCCTACAGA
>CAAKHC010001960.1:16752-34891 GCA_901007825.1 Macroramphosus scolopax | reverse complement strand
TTCCAATATGAGATTGTTATTGGCAAAGATACCAAAACAACTGCTAGTGGTACAGTCTAGAGTCTAGTGTGTCGTGTCGTGTCGTGTCGTGTCGTGTCGTGTCGTGTCGTGTCGTGTCGTGTCGTGTCGTGTCGTGTCGTGTCGTATAGTGTAGTATAGTATTGTATAGTATAGTATAGTAGTAGTGTTTTGTGGTGTCGTATTGTGTCGTATTGTGTCATATAGTGTCATATGGTATGGTATGGTATGGTATGGTATAGTATAGTATAGTATGGTATGGTATAGTATAGTATAGTGTTTTGTAGTGTCGTATAGTATGGTATGGTATAGTGTTTTGTAGTGTAGTATAGTATAGTGTCCTACAGACTTGTGTAGTGTAGTTTAGTATATCGTAGTATATTATAGCATAGGAAAGTATATAGTAGTATAGTATATTGTAGTAAAGTATAGTATAGTAAAGTATATAGTAGAATAGTATAGTGTTGTATAGAATTGTGTTGTGTAGAATAGTGTAGTGTAGTATATTATATTATGGTATAGCATAGTATGGTATAGTATAGCACAGCATGGTGTGGTATAGCGTAGCATAGCATATCATATCATAGCATAGTATAGCATAGCATGGTGTGGCATAGCATAGCATAGCATAGCATAGTATAGTATATAGTATAGTATGGTATAGAGTTGTGTAGTATAGAATAGTCTAGTGCAGATTTGTGTCAGAAAGTGCAAACTATGAGTGAACTGCACGAGGCCATCAGTGAGCAACAGGTAGCCGACTCCAATGAATTCTTCATTGCTGCGAAGGATTGCAATGAGGGAAATCTCAGGTCTGTGCAATCACAATTCTTCCAACATTTCTGTTTTGCAGCAAGGGGCAATAATACATCAAACATCAAATACACAGATGAAGAACTCCTAGAGAACCATTTCCCATCCTCATATGGGCATCTGAGACCACGTAACCGCTCTGCTGAGAATTATAAAACATAGACATCACCTGCTTAGCACCCAGCTGGTGAAGGAATTGGTACATATAGCTCCTAAAAAGACAGAAATTTCCCTCAGGTAGGACAGAGCTCAAAGGAGCGTGAACATCAGACTGTCGCTCATAAAAGTACCAGGATGCAAGACTCCAAATCGCTCATAACGTTGATTCATGGCTGCTGAATGTGTGCTTCTAACAGGCAAACGTTTGCTGACACATTCACCATATCAATTAAATATGGTGATTTTACGGGAGCTGTTTGTCTCAGCTCGTTTTGCTTCTTCTAATTGGCAAAAAGAAAAAAAGGAAATGCTGTTCAGTGTTAAATGGAAGCAGAACAGCGACTGCAACTAAGCTAGAAAAGGGGGGCTGAACAAAAGTAGCTATGGTTGTGTCAGGTTTGTAAAGCTTAGATTATGATTTTCTTTCCCTTTGTGTGTTATATACTGCAGCTTTTTGGTGCATGGAGAACATCAGAAAAGTTTTTTATTGAAGAAAAAAACTGTCCCTGAGCTTCTGTCACTTCTCTATTCTCCCAGGAGACTCAGGGGCAGTAGAGAGAAGAAAATACAATCGTGGAGATGTTCTGGAACTGGAACACAAAATACTTTTGAGGTAAAGAAAACAAGCTCCATCAGCAGAGCCTAAACTGTGGTGGATTGAGGTAATGACGTGTCAATGTATAACTGAATCACTTAATTTGATGTAGTATTATTCGTCATGTCCAACGATACGGTTTGAAATGATACTCATGAAGAAGTTTTCTGTTTGTTTCCTAAACATGTACATTTGTAAATCTCCAGGCGATGTTTGAGCGATGTCGTAGCTTTTCATACCTCTTGAATGCGACTGTCTGCGGGCTCTGTGAGCAGCTTGATCGGGGTGGAGCGCTGGGACACGGATCCGTCGTCGTCACGGTCCTCCTCCGAGTCGTCCTCTGATGTGCTGGAGATGGCCTCCTCACTTGGGGGAGGAGGTGCACTCGCTGCGGTCTTCCTCTGGAGCAGCGTCTCCTCCTTGTTGCTCTTGTTGCTGCGAATACCGACAAACAGTCGGGGAAATGAACATGTGCTTCTCAAATGTGACGAGGGTTTTTCATTCGAGTGGTCATGAGTGACCCGGAGGTCATCCACAGTAATGAAGAGCCATTTGTGAGCCTCAAGTACATCAGGTCTTCACACAAGGAGAAGCTCTGCATTAGTCATATTTGTAATAGTATTTGTGCACACACACACTGATCATAGGTGGATTCAACACAGTGTTCAAAGCAAGGACAGTAAAACAGGGCAAAGCCTTTCTTTTGGTTACCTGACAACACAATGTCATCTAAATCTGTGTGTATGAGGACACAGTGACATTGGATCTGTTAAAGTAAAAAATAAACACCCACGAAAAACATGACATAACTCACCCCAGCACAGATTTCCCTGTTTCATCTGGCTTGCGAACTGTGAAGGGACTTGGATCCACACCCACTGTCTTGGGCATAAATTCCCTTTGCGAGCACAGAAGAGAGGAACCATTAGAACCATACTGCTGCAGAACCACACATTATTAGTCATGAATAAACCCAGAGTCTCCTGATTATCTGCCTGTAGCCACCTTGCAGAGTTGGACATGGCGATGCAGAAGGTATCATCGAAGGAGGTGAGTTCGTAGGGTCGGAAGAATTCGGTGTAGATGTCAGTGCTCTCGTCAAAACGGTTCACTCTCTTCACCAAAATCTTCTTCATGGTTTCCTCACAGGGGACTGCGTGCAGACAGACATGGAGACGCACGTACACAAGTAAACAGGAAGTTACAATAAAAGCTAGAGCGCAAGTCTGGTGATATTTTGTTACGGTGTCCAATTAAAACATATACTGAGCTTATTAAAGATACCTTCATCATAGGGCACTGGAAGATAGGACAGGACTCCTTTTGACCACCACAGTGTGTAGCTGGAGGAAGACAACAAATGTGTCAGCACCTTTCAGGAGGACTTTGCACTGGCTGCCCTGCTGTCATCTGCACCAACTCATGTAACACTTCACATAACCTCGATATGAAAATCGACTTGACTGGAGCAGCGACTGCACGACTGCTGAATATATCAGCCTTTACTTCACTATGACCAATTTGAGTGACTGCACTGATTATCATTTAGTTCGTGATGTGCTGCTTAGGTGACTTTGAGAGGAAGAGCACGATGTGTGACCGCAGAATTCAGTTTGTTCCAGACGTGCTAATTTCATGGAATAATGCCTGAGCAATCTCGGCCCATTGTGGACACATTAAACAGTGTTCTGTAGGAGATAACTGCTCTGCTGTGAATTATACTTCACGAATCTTATAATATGTTGCTTCTTTTAGACACTGTCAGGTGCATATATACATTATGTAAAGAATGTATTTGTGTGTTAGTACGTGTACGAGCGTGTGCGTGCACCTGCGTCTGTCTTTGGGGAGCGCCATGGTGTTCTTCTGATGCAGGTAGAAGTCGGTCGGCAGCTCCCATAGATGCGGGCTGGACTCCACTGGCTGGTAGACTTGGAGAAACAAGTTGATGGCATCCTGTCTGTCAGCATCTGGGGGAAGCAAGGACGGAACAAAATCCTTCAGTTTTCAGACACAACTTTATACTTCGTGCTTATAAAAGCGACTCTTAGATGTGGAACCGTGCGGAAAACACCCCTGCACATTTCCATTGAGACACTTTATCCAAAGCCCAGTATGCAGGTGCACGACTTTGGGATGTCGTAAACAAAAAACGACCCAACGTGACGATACAGCACTGGGAGAGCAGGTCAATAATGGGAGTTGTCCAGGTTACGGTTATCCAGTTTTCCCTTCTTTCGTCACTGTTGTGAAGACCTTTATCATGTAAATACTAAGGGATTTATGCGTGTTATTTATCTATTACTGAATAACAGCAGGTGAGCAATCTGTACCTGCATTCAAAGGCTGAGTGTTGCTCAGGTAACCGGAACGATGTGTGACTTGAAGGATGGAATTTAATGTGGATCCATTTGAATTGGAATTGCTGGGTGCGTGGGGTTCACATGAGGGTATTCAACTGCATGTGAGCCTTTATGTATCTTCCTAACACACACCTGAGAAAGCATTGCTATAGTAGCGTGACAGAGTCTGCATGATGTCTTTGGAGTGCTGCGTCCAGGGAGCGATCTTCCGGTAGGTCTTCACCCTGTGGACCAGCTGGGAGCCGCCGTACTGCAGAGACAGAGTGTCACCGTGGTCCTCGTACAGCTCCTCAAACAACCTGAAGCAAGCAGAGCACATAAAAAACAAACAGTAATAGGATTGGATACGCAAAATCAGTTGCATGAACTCATTTAAACTTTCAGCTGATTGAAGAACATAAAATAAGCAAAGGAGCTTTACCTCACACAATCGGTATCAAACTGTAGCTTGGGCTTGTCGATCATTCCCAGTGCGTATAGCTGATAGGCAAGCGCACACTTTCCCACCATGAACTGGGCGGTGTTAGTCCGGTCGAGGCAGTCCACACAATTGGTCCGCAACACACCCGTCTACAACAACAAACACTGTTGAAATATATATCGACAGCAGGGCTTTGCATTATATTACATGGGACAGAAATCCAAACAAAATGTCGAGCTTTATTGAAGAAGATATTAACTGAGGTAACCAGAAGGGAATGCTGTAGATCTCTTTGCTATGTTGTGCATTCAGAAATTATATACAACAAAGTTATAACAAAGTCCTGTTTGCGATGGCGTACCTGCACCCGTCCTTTGTTCGTGATGTGGCCCCTCAAATCTCCCCATCTGTAAAAAAAAATGCAATTCAATTTAATCTCTACAAGATGAAATCAATGTTATAATAAACTTTTCAAGATGCCGGCCCAGATCCAAATACACAGTGCTAAACTTTCTGCTGTCCGGTTTCATATGTACGTGTGATGCAATAGTCCTATAGGTGAGTTTGTTTTGCATGGCACAGCTGCAAAGCTTGAAACCAGGTCTACAAGCAACATCACATTGATCAACAGTGACATTGTAGGAACAAAAAGAGTCTCACCTTTCATCCGGTCTGAGGGTGTGACAGTAGAAGTCGGATCGATTGATGAAGAAACCCGTTCGCTTCACCACATTCTCTGCTATCATACTCAGACGGTCCAACACGTTGTACAACTTACTGAGAAGGAGAGAAGAATAAGGTCGTATTAACGTTTGCACAGGAGGTTAAACAAATCTTGCTAATGACAAGACGCTAGTTTGAATTGGAAGTTTTTATTTTTTATGGTAAAAAAGTCTAAGAAAATGTAGAGTAAGCTGATTGCATTGTTGCATCAATTGTCACAACCTCTTAGTGTAGCGCGCCATGTCCCAGGCAATGTAGTCGATGCAGTGGTCTGGAGGGAGGAACTGATTGAGGTTGATCACAGCAGGGTAGAGCTCTTCACTCAGAATCTTCTCATGTTTCCTTTTTTCTCGTTTCTGCAACACAACACAGGAACCTATGTGATACGTGATAAAACCAGACAGACTGATATGAGAAGCATAACCGCTGTTAGAAGTGAATGCAGATACCCAGACTTTTCCTGTGACTTGTAATTACCCTGTCCATTAAGTCATCTTGCCGTGTACTCCCCCCTCTGCCTCTCATTTGCTCCTTTTTTCAGCGATCACCCCCGGATGATAATCGGTTTGGATGCATCATTTAGCAGCTCACATCTCTATTCACGAGGCCAGCGGTGGCAAACAGCAACACGGCAACCAGGCAAATCAACAATATCCTCACCCACCAGCAGAACTTGCACATACACTCACAAAAATCACACTTTCTAGTCACAGACGGGAGACAGCAAGTTCAGCAAATGTGCACATGTATTTGTAAAGTGCAAAAAAGGCACACGTGCGGTGAACACGGGTCTTAAAATGCCGCCGTGTTCCGTGGGCGACACAATCAGAGTTTATGAGACTTCCAAACCGTCAAGTATGTGCAGATGTCAGTTAATTTAATGAGAGAAATTACCGTTTTATTTATCTTAATTCATTTTGCATCTGATTTTGCTTGTCTGTGTCTCGAGAATGAAAATTTCATATTAAAACAAAGCGTGCGAAATTAATCTCCAAAAATTGAATAGATTGGACCCTAATTAGGGCAGCTGGTGGAGAAATTGCACATGCTTGGCCATGTGAATGCTTACTCACTTATCATGATCTAACCCAGGGGGAAAAAAACCACGCACCCCCCCCCACGCAGAGTTGACGCAGCCATGCGACTGTAGCCCACCACCATGGAGAGATGCAGTCATGATTTTATGGTTAGATGCCCAAATCTTCTTTCTGCCTCTCTGGGATAAGGTGGAGGTTGCTCTGTATGAGTAGGGGGTCCCCTCCTTTACTCCCCACAGTTGCAGATATCACATGGCTGCAGCTTGTGTGGACCTCTGAAGGCCTGTGATTGGTCCCTGGTCTCTCGTCTCCCCGCGTGCGTGACAACGTGAGAATGAAACCAAAGCTGTTTGTGGAAGGCAACACAAGTCCACTGCTACAAACAAGCCGATGCTGAACGCAGGGATGAGGATGGTTTTGACCATCAACCTCTTGTATACTTAACTATGTATTTTTTTAAGACTGGGTGATTTGGGGATTTTGTATTTGAATCATACTTTTCACAGTTTCATTATTATTCCTTGATACTTAATTCTTTATGTAAATATCATTATTTTCCTGGATAATAAAGAGTGTGATGCAGAAATCCAGGCATGTTTTTTTAGGTGTTTGTTTGTGTTAAGTGACATCGATTACAGCTAGTAATCAAAAAACCACCAGCGAGCTCTCCTGTGACCAGAGAAGGCCAATGTCAATCTGTTTTCTGGGGTAATTACACAGTCACAACAACAGATAACCACCTGGTGAGTGATTCCACAGGCTCACTATATTTCATTAAGACACAATCCACATTAATAATTCAATTATCTGCATTTAGATCTAACATTAGCCTCACACTAAGACGCTAGTCTTTAAACGATTAAACCGTGTGTGTGTGTGTGTTTTAGTGCTTTCGTTACCTTGACCAGGTTAAGGATGATGATAGGTGAGCCAAACCGCTGCAGCATCTGGTCGAAATGGAGGGCAGCGATATGGGCGTATGGGTCAGCTTGGTCCACTGAAAGAGAAGTTAGACTCTTTTTATAATGCTGAATATTTAGGGCTTCATGATTTAGAACAGGGGTCTTCAACATTTTCAGGCCAAGGACCCCCTAGCTGAGAGAGAGATGAAGCAGGGACCCCCTCTATACTGTATAAAATTGTGTTTCAGATTAAACTTTTTTTGGTTTGCTCTTTTTTCGCTCTACACCAAGCCTCTTTACCAAAAAATAGCAGATCTATTATGTTTGGCTAAAGTTTTCCTCAGAAAAAGGGATGCTAGGGTTCAAGTGATTAAGATAAAAAAAAAATCATTTCACACACAGATTTGGCGGACCCCCTGTAGTAACTCTGAGGACCCCCTAGGGGTCCCGGACCCCCTGTTGAAGACCCTTGATTTAGAATATTAACAAAGTAAAAAGTGTCGTACAAAAGGTGATACATTTGTGACTGCCATGACGCAACATTGTACTGAGGTGGATTACTGAGTGACTTAATCCACAACAATCAGGATTTAAACATTCTGTGTCAGATTGTGTGTTTGATCGAGCCAGAGGAATCAATGCCGGCCTTCATGTCCATTGGGTCCTTTTCAAGATTGACTTCAATAAATCGATGACTTTGCTAATTGAATATAGTGAGAGGAAAAGAAACCTGACTGAAATGTTCCTGTCTACCCGAGGTTTCTCCTACGTTTTTAGGGTTTCACCAAAGTAGGGGCAACTTAATTGAAAAATGGCCGCCTCTGCTAGACCACTTGCCAAAAGATCTAATCAATGTCTTGCAAAAGAGAAAGAGCACGTCGGATTAAAGGCTCCAGGTCGACTGAAACGTGGCCCATTAACACTTCATGCTAACCAACATTGCTCCTGTTCGCTGCTGAAATTTAGATTTCATAACCACAAATATACGCCCTTAATGGAGGCAAGACAAATTATAGTTATACCGTCTTAAACGACATATACTACAAACGTGCACATGGAGCGCACATGGGCAACATTTGGGAAATGTCAAATAAGGACTTCTTGATTTTTGGAGGATCAAAGTGGACGCTGGATGATGAGGTAAGCTGTTATCTCAGAGGGGTCTTAGGGACATGCTCAGTTTCTCACACAAATAAATGTCATCTAAGGATGAAATAAAGGGCAAACTGGGATAGGGGGAGATTATGATTTAGTACAGGCATTGTGCGCATGCAAGAACCGATGTCTTCCTGTGCACACACACACACACATACAGAGAAACAGCAGTCGCCAATGTCATCAGCCTCGGGGACCTGATTGCCTCCTTGTAGCTTGTTTTGATCCTGCTCATAATGAGATCTGGGAATGGATACAAAGATGAGGGCCAAATGGGAAGGTGTCCTGCGTTCACCTATCTTTGTCACAGTGGTTGAGCAGAACAGAGCCGGACTAAAGCTACTCTCCAATTTCAATGTAGATTTTCTGATTACATTCTAAATGTGTCACTATAAAAAGGTTATTTCTGGTCTCCGGAGAGCTGCTGAATACATGAAGTATTACAAACATAATATTTAGTATTACAAAATATCAAAATAGAATATATGTGGATCTTTCCTTTGTTGTCAGTTCTGTAAAGGAGCAATTGAGTCTTTTTCTAGGTTATCGATTATACATTTTTCTATTATAAACATGATACATTACCGCGTGATGTTTGATGTCTTAGGCAAGTTATTCACACACACCGATCAACAAAGATTGATGTACAAGGAATAAACAAATTACATCGTATTGGGGGTTTTGGCATCATGGTGGAAATGTCCTGGGACCAGTAGAGCGGGACTGAACCTCTCACTTGGACGTAGGAGGAGTAACTTCCTGCTGTGAAGGACATGACCGATGCGTCGTGGACGATCTGCTCCGTCTCCACCTCGTTAGCTACATCCCCCTACGAAGAAAAACAACAAACAAACTCGGTTTAGCCGACCTCAACACGAGACCAGTTGCTGTCGATCATGTCATTGACCTTAGCACGCAGATGGTAGTTTGCGCCGTTGCCATGGAAACGGAGATGTTCAAATTTCCAATTTGTCTCATCAGTTGAAGGGTTTTTCCTCTGACGTCGTTTTCTTGACCTTCAAAACCACTGAATAATCTCACCACGAGGCCCTTTCAGTAGCTGCTCTGAAGCTCTCAATCTGAACATTGATCCTCATCGGCAGGTGAACGTGATCATTCACGTGGGCAAAAGGTCTTAATAAGAAGCGTTAATGTCAATGATAATGGAGTGAACTCATTGTGACATCATTGAAGGCTCCAGAACAAGTCATAATGGAATAGTGAAATGAGAGCCATTACAAACCCACAGATGTAATTATGGATAATTGTATAATTGAATAATTGAATTATGGCTGCTCTACATTTAGCTTAACTGGTTTTAGGGCCCTGTCTTACTGACACCCTGTTCACTGTGCATCTTCTTTTCTACATATGGGAAGTCAAAAGATGTGATGATAAAATACTCTCATTTAAAGACATTCATATTCACCACTGCTACCACACCTATCAAACTTTATCTCTTTACTGTACTCCGAATAAAAAAAAAAGGATATTCGTTTCCTCCCTCTTCCCTCAAAACACCCACACACTCATGCATACTCAAGGAAGAAGCAGCGGTTCATATCCACCCCCCTGAGATCCCCATGAGTCATCTCAATCACCCTGCTGGACCTCAGCCCCGCCTCCGCTATCTATTCCTCCCCGTTTCCTGGCCAACCGCTGTACCTCGCAGTTGGCTCCTCTTTTTAGGAAGCGTGTGCCGGCAAATCTGCTGGAGCGCCTGGCGATGAGGGTGATGTGAACCGGTCGGCCATAGATCAGGAGCTCTGCAGTTGGTGGGTAAAGGAGGAATAATGGCACACCACTGACAGTACACAATCAAGATGAGAATTTGCTCTTGTATTTTAAACACAGGGAATTGATGAATACCATGTTTGAATAGATTCAGGTTAAATTGATGCCTGCTAATTGTCTCCCAATTCCCCTCACAACACAATGTCTGCTCCTTTTATTGTCTCTTTCTTGGGGTTTCTTTTATATCGCCATGTACGAATTCCTGCTTTTACCATGCCGTGTGCTGATCTTTTCACACTCAGAAAAAGCAGCCAAGGCCAAACGGTTTCCAGGAATCGTCTGAACTCAAAGCGCCCACACAATGTCACTGTAGCAGGGCGCCTGATAGGAGACAAGTGTCGAGAGCAGTGCTGCCTGTAACACAGTGTGTGCAACAATCCAGCATTAGGGGAAATTAATAAACTATTCTCTTTAGGTGACCTTGCTGCAGATTGACAGATTATGTAACCGTGGCTTAATTGCCGTCTTGTGTTTCAAATGCTCCACAAACAAACACAAGTGTTTTCTGCAGATTGATGGTGAATCACACACTGATGGAGGTCAACATGTCGACAAGTCAACCGACACTGAGAGACGAGGAGGAGTGACAAAGGACTTCAAGTAGTGTGTGCCCACTCTTGCTGATAGTTTGGGCATTTAAAGAATATCATCGAGTTAAACATGTAAAACAATGATTTTATAAAAAGAAAATACAGACATGAACAAACCACATCAACACCAAATTGACTTGATAACTGTGGAAGGATACTGGACTGGCCACAGAAGCCATGGATTATATACATGAGCCAGTCGTGATGCACAATGTCCTTGACTCGCTCCAGCAGCTTCCCGTTCCACACGTACTTGTAGTACGGCTCGGTCTCCAGGCCGTAAACCACTGTGGCGGAAGAGTGGGAACACATAAAACCAGTGGATTATTTCACTGAAGTGGAATTATCAGCTGTAAAGCAACAAGCGGAAACAACAGAGGCTGAGCTGAGGTGACGCAGGCTGCGAGACGATGGAATATTTAGAAACACTAGACTTAAGATGCTATAGGGAGGATTAGGTTACTGTGTTATCATAACAATCTGCTTATCAGGGACAAGTGGGAGTGTTTGTAAGGCAAAGCACCGAGAAGAAACGACGTTACAGCTGCACGACATGAGTGAAATAGAGAAGGAATATTTTTTGAAGAAGTGGAGAAATAAATTTGGATATGTTATGAAGGCAAGCTCCCCCATCGGTGTCAGGGTGTTCTCCCGCCAATATAACAAAGAAAAGAACACCGCATAGACTTGCACTCACCTTGCGTGGGCTGACCCTCATCTTCAAAGATGTCGAAGCTGTCCTGCTTGCTTTGTGTGTGTACCTCGGCCTCGGCGGAGAAGGCAGCTGACGACCACAACTCATAAGGCCTCTGCAGCAGAGTCAGGTTGTATTGCAGTGAGTGGCTCAGGTCGTAGCTGTAGCTGCAGGGTCCAAAGACATAGACAGGTTAAACAAATCCAATCCTTTCGAAAATACCGAGCAAGAAACGAACCGATAAACGATTTCACAACACACTGATACCTTGAAATACAAATCCAAAAGATTTAATTGTTATTAGTAGGTGGCCAACCGGAGGTTACTGGTTCATTCCAGCTCCTCGACAGAGCTGGTGGACCGTTTGCCTACCTAGCTTCTGCCATCAGTGTGTGGATGTGATGGGGTGAAAGAGGCGACACTGTGAATCTCTTTGAGCAACGTTAGAGTGGAAAGATAAAGCCTATTAGGCATTTTCTATAGAGGCCGTATAAGTAGAGGGCAGTAAAAGTTACATGTGCAGCTTTCCATAGCGGGAGAGCAATTGAATAAGTCAAAATTGCAAAAATACACATGGAGGATATATGGACCATTGTCTGACCTTCCAAGGATGGAGTCAACACATTCAATACATTCTACACACTGTGTGCAGGCTCCTTGTGGCTCTCAAGGACAAACAAGTCGAGATAGAAAACGGGAAAATGAAGGTCAGATAAACAGAAGCCGTTTCTACCAGGTAAGGCTCGAACAAGGATCCTACATGGCGTCCAGCTTCGTACTGGACTTCAGACGAAACAAAAAACACCAAGTTCTTCTCAATTCATGTCTTATTCCTTCATTTTACATGATCATGTTTAATAGTATAAAGCCGCATAAATATGGATCAATGTGAAAATGCTCAATAGGAGGCTTAAAGTGGCTTATAGGAAGGGATTTGTCTTACCTGAAGTAAAAGTTGCTGGACAGGTCCACATTTTGGAAGATCCGCACATATCTAGGAAAGCAAGAACCCACATTTCACACAGGCATCACAAAAGACAACAAGTCAACATGTTCTCAGTATTTTATATTAATCTGCTACCATTATGTTGTGAAGATGCACGGCCTGTTGGACGTCACATTTCTGATGAGTACTTGGAGGACCATAAGATCTTAAATTGTAGCTTTACGGCCAATTGTCATTGGATCATATTCATTTTCTATGTAGAGGCGGAGTTTAGACCCTGTGAGCATCTCTAGTGCTCGGCGTATCTGAATTTGCATAATCACGATTTGACCCGATCTTCATGCATCAAGATCATTCCAGCACACGTTAGTCGACTCACAAAATGCAGATCACACTATCGAACTAGGCAGCGATCAGTGTTGATGTGCCTGGTTGTTGGGTTTGGTGCGTCTGCACTATTACAGATCTAGAACGGGAAAGTCGGAGGGGAGCGATGAAGACAGTACCTCGCTTCGTCAGGGTGCGTCACTCTGACCGAGTCGTTGGGAATGTAGATCATGCTGGTGTCTTCAATTTTGAAAATGGAATGGCCACCGATGTCCGCCATCTTTCTGCGTTTGGTAATCAACACGATGTAGTGGCCCTCGAGGAAACGTACAAACCCTGTTGAGACAAGAAGCCTTTTAAAATTCTTTCCTTAAATATCAAAGATCTTTGTAATAATCCATAACCTACTTATTTTTTTGTCGTGTAACAATGTTCGCTGCCATCGTCCACTGATATAATCACAGTTATTATGACTCGAGTCTCATTCGGAGACAAAAAATAAACTCGGAAAAAAGGAGGTCATCCTTTCTCGCTGCCCATCGACAGCCTCGACAATACAGACCGATGTAGAACACAGTTGGTGAAGGTGGATCCTTCGTGTTTGTGTTCCCTGTACGACCCGGACACCCCAAATCACTGGGTTTTACATCATTCAAATCTGACCCAGAGGACATCACGCAGAAGGTTTCCCAGCTTTAAATTCATATCTTCTCATACATAATAGGTGAATCTTGTAGTTTTAAATGTCTTAATATTAGACACACATCAACAAAACAGAGTTTATGTAACTGCACCTGCTTTTATAGCATTATCGCTCAGACTGATCTGTTTACGGCTGAATTTGTGTCACAGAAACAATTAGCTGTCGTATATTTGGACTCATTATCGCAGACGAGTAAGGGAGATGGGGTTCATGTTAGGCTTTCACATCAAAGGAGAAATCAATGGATCGACACACAGTTCCCAGAAAAAATACCTCAGCTCAAATACAAGGTGACTAATCTACGAAACCAAATGGATGCAGGATTTGACCCTTTTAAATAAAGTGTTCCCTGTAAATACACAGCTGATCATATGTGCTACTGGTGGTGGTTGACGGTTTGAGGTTATTTTATAATTGTGTGCAAACGTCAACTGAGCATGTCAGCTATGTTAGATAGCTAATTAGACATCCGCACCCCTTTTTTATATTCTTTCACTTGTTGCCATGCAGACACACAATTCCTATGTTACTTCACCACGTTTCTTCTCTCCGGAGATGGGTCACACTGACAAAATTGGCAGATGGGGGGGGGTGTTGGACGGACATTCTGCAGTGACGCATCTGAATCATTAAGTTGGTTCTGACTTGGAACAATAACTCACTCGATGAAAACCAAATCTAAAGGCACTGCATGGATCTGTGTCAGACAAGCTACACAATGTAGGTTATGATCTTCGACTGATCACGCACCACACACATGGAATCATCACTCTTTCACACCAATTACACTGTTAACGGAGTGGTGGTACAGACGTCATCGTGGTTCCCATGTTACGCACAGCTCATGGGAATTAACTACAACAAAAGTGATAAACTGCATTTATTCATATAAGCGTGGTGCACTTCCAGTTAAGACCTGGGTTGCAGGCAGAACCTCACAACAATATATGTTTATGAAACTTTTTACAAAAAGAGAAGAAGAGAAATCAAAATGAAGTGGAAGGCTTCCTGCTGCTTCTGAAAACACTGCTGGTGGTCATAATTTGAAACCTCAAAAATGAACAAAAGAGGCAGCAGTGGGACCAGAGCTATATTGTAATGGATTGCATTATAATGCCAGGTGTTCCCTTTCATTTCATTTTTTTTTTTTGCCATTTTCTTTGCATAAGATGCAAAAACTAGGTCAGTGCATGCTCCTGGAGAATTATTGCTTTTACCCCAAAATGTTTGTTATTTTGTTTGTTTTTTGGAATAGAGTGACCAGAGGGTGGCAGGATATACTTACCCACAATGCCAAAGGCTGTGACAGCCCTGGACAACCCCGATGAACCCTTCTGACCAATCTTTGTGCGGTTTCCCAGGTCCAGGCGGCCCAATAACTCCCGCACCTCTTGCTGGTTGTACACATGCTACAGACAAACACATGTTATTAATTTATATTGTACATTAGATATAGATGGTTTAACAATACCAAAAAGTATGGAAACATAAGGACACCTCAGGATTCTTTTTCCTGTAGAAAATAAATGCAGCTTCTAAGGGAAGCTTCTTTGCACACGGACTTTGGTAAATGTTTTCCACTGCATAAATCTAGTAGATGGCCAAATTGTTTCCATTTCTAAACCTTCCCCACCTTCAGATCTTCATCACAGATTCCCAAGCATCCAACCAATTGTCAAATACTAAAGTTATGCCAGTCAAATGAAAAACACTGTGTGCAGAGGTCAGTGTAATATCTGCAGGAGCGCGAGCGTGGTGTGATGGATATTAAGTCGAGGGATGCTTCATAATTACAAAAACACCGTAATCATAATGATACACAACGCAAGCAAACAAATCAACCCCCAGCTCGTAGATCCTCGTAATGAGTAGTGGAGAAGAAAAGGAGGTGCCACCGCTCAGCACTCATCAGCTAAGCTGTCATCAGCAATACACTTGGGACAGGATGAGTGATTGTACAATTTCCCGCCAGGCGTACTGTACTGTATTACATAAGCATTTACATAAGCACTGTACTGGCTCACGTGAACACTCACCTTGTCGTCAATTATGATCAGGTCCTTGGGTTCTGTGCGATCAATCTTCAGGACTCTGTGTTTGGTCTGTGCCTGATTGCTTCCCACTAAAAAATACCTCTGGAAAGAAGAACAAAAACCTCTTGGTGCAGATTGTCAAAAGGTTAATCTGGGTAATCTGTGCAAACTGAAGATGATTATGTTAATTGTGTGATTGTAATATGTCAAAGAGTCTTTATCTTTGGAGACTTTGAGATCACAATCAGTTTGTATAACTAAGTTAGAAGGAGAGCACAGTTGGATGATGGGTGCAAGAGATGACTTGTAGTTTTCACAGCTCAATACATACAGACGACCCGAGTAATTACAAGACAGCTTGTCTGCGCTACAGTTCCATTGTTAACATCACACTTCCTCAAGGGTATCTTTTCCTATGAATGTCCAAACGATTCCCTCCACAATAACACACCTAGGCAGAAATGAACACATCAGCAGCCTTTCAAATTGCACAAAAGGGAATGGAAGCACATATATGAACTTAGACAATGCACAGTGAGTTAGAGAAATACTCCACAGTACATGTGAGAAAAGCACCCATTTAATCGCCTGGCTTCATTATAATATATTCTTTTGTGTCTCTTTCTCTCAAGTCATTATTTTTTTCTGGGTTGCAAGTTGGCTTAAGATTTCTTGTCAATTTAAGATTGTGAAAATGGAACACCTTGTATCAGTACAGTCTGTTCCACCCTTCCCAGCATCCTATAATGCCACCTTTGTCCACAATAGTTAGACAGCCTGTTTATCTACTGCTCAGAAAAATGACCTGAGAGAAGGTTTATAAGCAATTATGTTAACTCCACTGTGACAAATGTTTTCGAGCCAAACTTTTGAAGTACCTTCGTCTTTTAATTATGACAGAGATCATATTTTCATGCCACACTTTAATTCAAATTTAGGCTTTAAACTAAGGTGTGTTTTTGTCTTAGTCGCAGGAACTCTGCAATTGCAAAACAAAAAGAAAACATAAGACAGGTCTGGTAAAAGGTAATTATTGTAACTGAAAAGACAATTATGATGCGAATTCCCGCAATAATCGATATAATGGGAGTAAAAAGTGAAACAAATTAGACTGGGGACACTTTGGAGGAAAACCACTAAACACTCGTTTACTGCCATCTAGTGTTTGCATCTAGTACTCACAAAACACCAGTAAACCACCATATCTTCACCCTTTTCCTACTTCTATAGAAGTTTTGAGATGTTAAAATCATAGATTCAGCACACAATTCTTGAAATCAATCATTCTACATTTCAGCAGGAACAAAGAATATATTCTGATGAGTTTTGGCAATTGCACTTGTGAATGTTTTGACTATTTAGACTGGCTGTAAAAATGGCTTCTGAACATTGCCTGTCCAGAATTAATGGTGGTTAAAGTCACTTTCAGGTAGTTCTTTGGAGGAGTGTTTGAAAACAAAGGAGGTTGACACTGACTTGAGTAGATGAAGATGAGCTAATGCAGTGACGTTTACAAGCAGGCATTGGGACAGGAATTACACAAAAATGAGCTGTTATGAATATGAATTGTGTTGATTAATTCCACCCACGCCCAGACTGTCTAGGGTTTTTTGCAGATCACAATGAAATACTCGTAAATATCATGTCAGACTTACGGCTCTGGTTTCGTACAGAACCATCCTCTGGATCCCACTGATGACAGCCGCTGTCTGAGGCATTTTTATTCCTTCCTGTACTCTCCAAACACAACCCAGACGAGACAGCAGAACTGCAGAGAGTGAATGTGCAAGTAATAAGTTAATTAAATTACAAAAGTGACACGGTATTCTTAGTTAATCCAGATACTTAACGTATAGCATGTGCAGTATTATGGCCCTCGGTATCTTAAGCTAACTTTTCAGCTACTCACCGTTAATTTAGCTAGCTAGCTGCGTTAGCCGCATATATCGTCCCCAAGGATGACAATATTCATACTCTCTTTAATTGTTACTTAATATAGTAACTGCATCCAGCTCAAGTATGTTTGGCTAGCAAAGAGGAGTATGCAACATGAATTTGTTTTAGTCAGGTGACTGTCCTGCAAGCCGAGCGTGTTGTCACGTCAGCTGATACGGTGCCTCGCAGAGACCAAATGTTCGATTTTGGGTCTTGACACTCGCAGATAACAGCTATAGGTACTTATAACTACGATATATAACATTAACTTAGTCAATATTGCGAATAGAATTTCCATTTTACTTTAAACTTGCAAAATTAGCTATTGTTGCATTAATTAAAGTTAGCTAATGCGGAAAGCCAAAACTCCCTCAGTTTGGGTTGTTGGTAGTTGCTATGGAAACTATACTGACTAGCCATGGCTAGTCCTTATGCTAAGTAATTCTAGTTTCATCCAAACATGTGATAATATAAGTTTAAAAGCATTTAAAAGAGAAAAGAAGGATGACCAGAAGTAACGGTATGCAAATAATATGTTTTGTCATAAGTTTGAATGTCCTTAATATTGTAACTCTTAAGATATCGTCGGCAATTTTCAATAATGACAGTTCGATAACGTTAACACCTTTCAACCTTTTGTTCATTTCTAATGTTAATTCCATGTGTACATAAATGCTGTCAAGAAGCCCAGATGGATCGTTTAGTGGACAACCAGATAGAAGATGAAGCTGAGAGAAAGAGTCTTCAAACCAAACCCACCTGCTTCATTATAGTCGGAAGACCGGTACATTTGAATCTACTGGCTTATTACACACACACACACACACACACACACACACACACACACAAATTGAATATTGACGTTGTGTCATGAATTTACTGACAAGTCACACAACATATAAAAAAGCAAAAAAAATAATCATAATTCTTC
>CAAKHC010001958.1:10026-24074 GCA_901007825.1 Macroramphosus scolopax | reverse complement strand
TACTGTGAGACAGCATGATGGCCCTCCTCTCCACCTGCTGACACACACGGAGGTGGTGATCACTGCTCAGGTGAGAACACACACACACACACGCACGCACACGCACATCCACACGCACCAACTTACCTGTGTGTCATGTGAGTGTAACGTGACCACACTGAGCTCCGCCCCTTTGTCGCTGCAGCTCTTCAGCATGTTCACCACTTCACCGTGTTTTGCCCATTTACAGTCCCGTCCATCCACCGCCACGATGTAGTCTCCCTCCCTCAGGCCCGCCTCCTACACACACACACACACACCCACAGAGTTGTTGTCGACCTCCAGGAACTTCTGCCGCATCGTTGTTTTATAGAAGCTTTTATACAAGTTTGTGTTGTTTGTTGATGATCATTAAGATGATGAAATAATATGAAACATGAGCAGATTAAATTTTGGATTCAGCTCGTCGTGTTGTGTTTAATAAGTGCAGTGTGATTTGACCAGTTGATATCCAGATGGCCAATCAATCGGAGCTCTAATGATCCATTTAATGTAACTGATGCAGATCTGAGGTTGGAGAGTTTGGTCTCACCGCCGCGCAGCCTCCAGGCACCACTCCGGCCACCAGGACGGGGGAGTCTCCCCTGAGCGTGAGGCCCAGTCCACCCTCTCTCCTCTGCAAACAGATCAGACGCACCGGGCCCCAGCGGGCACGAGCACAGAACACGGACAGGGGCCCCTGTAGCACGAGGACGACAGGGTCAACAAGGTCAACTTCAGTTGCAGAACAAACCAGCAGGACGTTTCATCACTCACCAGTCTCTGGAAGATGTCTGTAACTTGAACTGTGGAGAAGTTGGTCGGAGTGATGTCTGGTTTCTGATGAGTTTGAGCTGTGAAACCACGAATGTAAAGCAATCACATTAATACGGCTCGCTGTCTGCTGATGATGACGATGCTGCTGTAACATAAGCGGAGGCTCACACTGAATCTCCGGAGCCTCTGCCGTCTCATCGAAGTCGTCCTCTCGGTCCAGCTCGGAGTATTTTTCCAGGGAGCGTTTGTGAGTGAGTGACAGCACGTCCTGCAGAATGTCCATCTTCCTCAGGATCTTACACAGACTGTGGACACGTAGGGCCTCCTCGTGTCGGATCACCGCACGCCGCAGGTGAGCTTTACCTTCACGAAGCAAAGATCATCCACTTTAGAAGAGACTTTGTCATGAATTATAACATTAAAGCAGTCTGAAGTCACCGGGTCATGATGTGGTTAAACTCTTTACAGCAGTTTAAAGTATAAATACTCCTCTAATTATTAAATGAATGCAGTTTGAAGCAGACATAATAAATCTTTCTTTCCGCACGTCTACATCTTTCTAATTATGTGCACACGAACAAGTTCTGCCTCGTAGAATCTGTTCTGGAAGCTGTTTTGGTGTCGGACCGACAGCTTCCTCTTCGTCTGCTGGTCATCAGAGGGTTAGATTACATGAAGCTGACGGTCTGGTGACGTCACTGCCTCGGTAAACTCACCAAACCTTCGCCGTGTTTCTGGGTCTTGTAGAACCTGGTTGAGCGGCGGACCTGCAGGAGTGCCGACGTAGAACTGGAGGAAGGCCTCCTCTGCTTCTTCGTCACGGTCGCCTTCCTCCTCAGACACTGAAGAACAAGACAAACCAGGTAAGCATTTGTCCAGTTTTTCATATATAGACTGACTCTTAACAACAGCAACAAATTATACCTCCCCTGAATAATGGAGAGAGTTGGTGCACTTACACGAGTGTTCACAGAGTGCAACCGCAGCGTAGTAGTGAGAGAGAGCGCGGAAGTGCTCCGACTTAACCTGCACCATTGACGCCCAAGAGAACGGCACATAGTCCTTCATCAGCGGCTGCGACATGGTCTGCTGCACCAACAGGTAGACGTCGGACACCTGCAGCACACACGTGCAGAATGAGAATCACAAAGCCACTGTAACATCGCTCCGCGAGACGTGCACCCACTCACCCGCGCCGCCTCTTGTGCCAGGCGGAGTTGGGAAGCGAAGCGTGCGTCCTGCGTGGTGAGCGTGACGCGCTCAAACACACACTCCTGCACCTGGGCCACCATCAGGCGTACCAGCATGCAGAGGGACAGGCCGCTCATGTCCAGACTGGGAGCGTTGGAGAAATTCTCTTTCAGGTAATTAAATGCACCTGAGCAGAGAAAGACAAATGTGTCAGTTATATTCCATCAGCTCTGTTGGGCGGAATGAATCAAGTGGACTTGACTTAAAGCTCTGATGTGAAGTCATCAGGTGTGTGAGATGTGTTCGCTACCTGCGGCCCTCTGAAAGGCGTCCACAGCTCGGTCGATGCCGGCTGCTGCCGAACGATCCTGCCGGGCTCCGATCTGCGTGTACAGAGCGCCAATGTTGAACAGCACGCTTCCCTTCTCGAAGGCCAACGCACGCTGACTGGACGGTACGCCGGTCAGCGAGTCGTACCTGGGAGACAGAGATGGGACACCGTCAAGGCTGCAGCAGGAGAAAGGACACGCTGTCGCCAACGCATCAGGAAATACTGCTCCCATTCAAATACTTTTTATTTAGACACTTTAACAAGAGTTCATCTTTGGGAACGGAAATGTTTCCCTCCTACCAGTGGAAGTGCACACCCAGGTTTCTGTGGGGGGGGAAGAAGCGCTGATCCAGGTAGTACAGCTGGTTGTAGTACTCCATCAGTAACTCCAAGCCGGTCTGGTTACGGCTCGGGGTGCGCATGGCCTGCACAACAACGACAACAACAACAACACAATGTAAACGTCTGACGTCCCCAAGATAGACGACAAAGTTCAGATAAATAAAGATTTAAAGTCAAACAAGTCGATGGACGTTTCATTATAATAAATATAAACAAGTTTCACCACAACACTCACAAACAGGAACTGTTACTGATTGGCTCTTTAATATCTGTCGGTCAATCTTTGAATTGAAGTCAGATTGCTGTTTCAATCCTCAGTTACGTGTTCATGTTCACATCCTGAGCGAATGTGATAAATAACAGGTGTGTTTATTCACCTGTCTGAGCTCCATCAGCTCCTTGATCTCGCTGTCGTAGACAGCGCCGTCCTCACCGTAGTGCTCGCAGATGAAGTCCTGTGAGGAGGTACACGTGATGATGAATCACTAAACTACACGTTGATCATGTGATGGATCAACTACTGAACCTGTCATCTGGAGGATTAATAAACAGCTGGGATGAAATGTTAAAGCAACATGAGTGGCTCTGGTGAGCTTGAGTGCCCTCTGCTGGCACACGGGGTCATTACATCCCTGATTTTTTAACATCCACTAGTCCCATTCTGTCACTTTCAAGAAAAGAAGAAACAAACCAAACAAGTTCTATTAAGATTAGATTTACTGTTTTGTCTCCAGTTTGGAGGCTAAGATGTAAAAACTGGTCTTTAATCTTGTCTTTGTTTAAATCATCTTTTACTCCGAAGAACAAAAGAGATGCTGACAGAGTGAAGCTGCTTCACCTGGATGGAGACTCTGAAGTCCACCTCTTTGGTTTCCTTCAGGCCCAGTGGGATCATGGGAACGTTGACAGCCTCGCTGTGAACAGTGAGAAATACAGTTTGAGTCTGTGTGTGTGTGAACGTGCATGTGTGAGCGTGTGTGTGTGTGAGCGTGTATGTGTGTGTGTGAACGTGTATATGTGAGCGTGTGTGTGTGTGAACGCGTGTGTGTGAACATGTGTGTGTGTAATCTGTCAACATGTAAACATCCAAACGTAAACACACATTTCAGGTTGTAGCCATCTGCTGGTCCTGAGACGCAGCGGGGCTTCAGCTCAGAGCTTCATCCTGCTAATAAGCAAAGCTAAAGCCAAGTATTAAGCGCCCCCCCCAACCAACCCCCATCACCTCCCCTTCACAAACACGCCAACACGGCACTAATCGGGGGATTTATCCCTCTCATGACCTGCGGCTCCACGCTGTGACTGACGACTACAGACCTTCGATGACAAAACAACTTACATCAACGTTCAATCGGAGCTGAAACAAGCAAGACCAGTTATCAACTAGCCAACCGATAGATCATAAGTCAATACCTATAATCATCTCTGCAGTCATCCTCAAATAAAAACGCCTCCCTGGTCTGTGACAACTGTTGATGGATGCTGGTAACAACTGTTGTTATAGATCCAAATAATCAATAACATCATTATTGACAGGTTGATGAGGACAATAATCCTTTCTTACAGCTCAGCCTGGTTTGAACCTGAAGCCTCTCACATACTTTTAAGAAAATAAACAAAGTATCTTCACGTTGAACTCAAACTGGCCCTCACAAAGACAGAAACACACACACACACACATCTACATACACACACGCACTCATCTACACACACTCATTTAGTGTGTGAGCGAGCGTGTGTGTGTGAGCATGTGTGAGCGTGTGTGTGCATGAGCGTGTGCGTGAGCATGTGTGTCCCTGTGTGCGTGCTGCTGTTATGGTCTTACTACAACATGAAGATAATATGACCTCGGTCGCCGTCTCTCGGCCCTGTGAACTCATCCTCCGTCATTAGATGACTGATGCAGGTGCTGGATACCTGAACACAGGTGATTTGCTGCAGTATGACCGAGGGCTCACCCACCTGTCTGTCTGGTAAACCTCCATGTTGCTGTTGAGCTCCTCCAGTTCTTCTTTGAGCAGCTGCAGGTTGGAGTTGACGAAGCTGAGCTCCAGAGCCACCGTCTCCTTCACCTTGTTGTTGGTCGTTGCCCTGCACAACACAAACACACGTCTGACCTCATCCTCGGATGCTGATGTTCACACGTTTCAGAGACGGAATGCTCATGAAGGTTTGCCTCAAAGTCCTGGAATAACCGGGAACGTCCTGGAAACTTATCGTTAAAAATGTGTATGCACCCTTTAATAATGATAAGTGGAGACTCACTGGGAGAGTTCAAGTTAAAGGTCTCCTGACACACCCCTCCAACAACAGTGACCTGCTCTACGGAGGTCATACTTGATATTATTTTACATACAGATTTAGATCAGATCTGGCTTCCAAAATCTTCCTGTTCATTCAAGAGTTGGAAGATATTCTTCTGGGTTTATTTACAGATCGTTACGTGTGAGAACAAATTATTTCTGTCCTGGTCTGCAGAAGTCGTAAGAAGAACCAGCGGAGAAATGAACACTGGAATCATCTTGAGTACACAAACATACCTGGCTGAAGTTCATCTTTAAATAATGTTACTCTGTACAGTTACACTCCTTTACCTTCACCTCTCTCTTCATGTGTCTCACACACGCACACACACACAGGATCAAGCCATGGACAATCTGATTAGTCAGCTCTAAATGCGCTGCCAAACATACCCTTCACACACACCCACTTGCACGCACATGTTTTAGCAATCGAGGGAGAAATAAGACCTGAAGCTCCAGAGAAGCTGGAAACATGTTTCCTCTCGTAACTGTTTTTAACTAGTTAACGAACTGATAAAAAACAAAAACTCGGAGAAGAACTTGTTATTGTCCCTCAGCCAAGTTCCCACAGAGAAGCCCCCTGCAGGACAATACATGATGTCTTTATCAGCCAATCACAAGCTCTGATGAGTTAACCCCCCAGCCCCACCCACACACCTCCCATCTTCACCCCCACCAACACTCGCACCGCGACCCAGTTTCAACAGCACGGCGAGCGAAGAGAAAAAGAAAGTGAGACATGTTTTGTGTGTTCTGACTATTCCAGTTGACCGGAAAGGGGGAGGACTGCGGCGGCAGACATATAATTGGGGGGATGAGCTCGCCTGAGCTCCGCTGGGAATCTCTGCATGGGAGCAGGACGGGGAGGCGGACACAAAGCCAGCTGATTACAGGCCGGCGGGCTGTGTGGGGGTCCTCTTTGTCTCTCTGACCCTCCGTCTCAATGGAAAGGGCAGGAGCGCCTGTTTTATTTCCCCTAAACTGAGTCATCACCTTTCAGCCTGTCAGCCGGGAACCAGCCAGACGCAGAGCTGGGAGAAAGTTACAATCAGTTAGAGAACTGCTCTGGTCGACGTGTGTGTGCTCAGCTCATTAATTAATTAATCAATCCACAGGATATTGATTAGGACTAAAGTTAAGTCAAGTAAAGATTTCAAACATCTTCTGTTTCCAACTTCTCAAATGTTATGAGGGAACATTAACACCAACAGTTGGAACTCTACTTTGTGTCCTCGAGAAGCACCGTAAGGAAACATACTAGTGAGGGGTGGTCCTTTAATTAACGACAGTGTTCATCTAATTAAAGTCTGACTCGGCACCACGCAGGACAAAGAAGCAGCTCCTTGTTCTAAAAGGTTCCTCCTCCTCCTTCTACTCCCAAACTGAATCTTTACGAGGGAGTGAGAGGCAACGACGCCCCCGACTGTGTTCCAACAGCTCTGCAGGGCGGCGAATCATGTTGAAACTGAACTGAGATGCACGTACATCAAATGGATTTTACCTTTCAGTGCACAAGAAACGTGCTGATAAATGGTTAAAGAAAGAAAGAGGGGGCGGGGGGGGGGCACAGAGGGTGGAAGGAGAGATTGGCCGGAGGGGATGAAGTTGACACTAATGTTCTCAGAGTGAATTCTTTGATGTCGAGCCACCGTTTCTTTCATTTCCCTCATTTCTTCATCAGTTAAACTCTTGCCTGCAGGGTGGATGACAGCCGGTGGCTTTAAAATACAGAGCTGCTGTTAGCTCGCTGTGTTCGTGCTGCACGGGGAAGTCCTGCTTCAGACTTGAAGAAATGTTAAGAATAAAAAGACTTCACAGACACGAGCAGAAGACACTCAAGCATACATAAAGACACCGTGTGTGTTCTAATACAGCCAACGCAAACACAACCATAAAACTGTGTGTGTGTTTTGGAGGCGAGTGACCTCTGACCTTTTCCCAGCATGGGACAACACGAGAAATGTGTCAGAGCCAGCGAGTTAACAAAGAGCGAGCGACACAGAAGAGACCTGAATAGTTTTTATCACCACATCACCAGAGGAGGAGACGATCTCTGCGAGAGTTCGACCTTTCAGACCGAAACAGTGACGCGACACAATACATGTGGAACACAAACTGGTAGTCCATCTTTAAATCATTCTCCACGTGCACACATTTACCTCTGAAACACAGATGTGGTTGGATGACGTCTTTCTAGTCTGTGATCAGAGGATCAATCATCCAGACTGACAATCACCGTCTCAACACCTCATGTTTTTGCAGAGCAGTGACCTTTGACCATCAAATCAGTTCATCCTCTAGTCTTAGTGCATGATTGTGCCAAATTTAAAGAAATTCCCTGCAGTCATGCATGAAGAGTATGTGGTCCACTCGGAGGTCGAAGAGGAGAAGTGGTTCATCTCACCTGAACAGGTTCTCGGCTCCGGCTCTCATGCGCATCTCTTTGTTGATTTGCTGGTTGATGCGAGCGCGTCGGTGCTGCAGTTTACTGCGCTGAGTCTGCGAAAGAGGATCACACCCCTGCAGAGACAAAGACAAGAGGTGAGGAAGGGAAAGGCTCGCAACGTCTGGCCATAACTTTGAGCAGTGTCCAGAGAATGTGAGGCACCACGATGTCCCTTCATGAGCTTTACAAGAATTCAAGTTTGAAACCTTCAAACTAAACGGGTGAAAATAATAAAAGTCACAAACTGATGGTATAAACAAGTGAGGAAACCCTGAGTGGCCTTTAGTTCCCAGGTTTTAGCTAACAAGCATCAATCATCCTGGGAGCGGGTGGAATCACATCTCAGAGTCAAAAAGTGAGAGGACAAATGGGAGAGGCGGGAGTTATTACGTGAGACAAAAAGAAGAGGAGAGATGGCAAAAGTAACAATTTCAAGGACGGCAACAAAACTGAAAGGCTAGTTTTAGCGTCTAGAGTCTAGCTTTAAAATGTTAAAAAATAAGAGACATCAGTGTAAGATAGTAAATCTGCAGCATATTGTACATAAACCTCACACCAATAATTACTCCTGTGTACATCAGCTGGAAAGCACGAGGAGTAATAACAGTTCACCAGCCTCTCTGGATCTTCTGCTTGAAGTTCCTGTCAGATTATTTGTGGATTTAACATAACTCTAACCTGCCGTATCTCACAGCAATTGACTGGTAGAGCCTTTTGGACGCAATAGAGTTTATCCTGGACAGAAAGCTGCCTGCAAGGCTCAGTTCGGGGGCATAAAGTCCACAACTTCCTGCCAAACTTCAGGGGAAACTCACGAGAGGGGGAGGCCTGTTGGATGCTAGAGATAGAAATAATCTGACATGGTACAGCAGGAGGTGAAGCTTCTCCTCAGCACGATATCATTTTAATAGAGAAATGACCTTCTGATATGTCAGACTGTGTATCTGTATGAGGATTTAAAGCCCCCTTAAATCTTCCTTCAACAGGCATTCTGCCAACTACAGCTGATTGTTCAGTGTTTGCTCACTAACATCACCAGTGTGCCTGTGTACACCACTTGCAAGGGAAACATGTGTATTAACATGACAGATGGAGCAGCTGTACTGTAAACAAGCTGAATACTCTTTGATTATCCTTGTGGCTCCATCCATCACTGTGTCCATCCCTCCAACACAAAACTGTTACATGGATGTTCCAGCAGTCTCGCTCCCAGAATCTTTCTCGTTCCCTCTCACCCAGTTAAAAATGTGTTTTTGTTTAGCATGCGCACTCGTCAAATAATCCTCAGAGTGCCAGGATAAATTAGGCCTCTGGCTAAGCTCCTTGCCTCCGCTCTACAATCGGCAGGGCAGGAGGATGGAGGCTGCCCGGCATCTGTGCAAGTTCAGTCTGAACACCTGGACCACAAAACATCCAGGTGACTTTCCACTGAAGAACGCTTGTGTTTAACAGCACAGTAGATCGTTCATATCATGTTTGACATCAAAGTATGTTTACTACTTAAAAAAGTTTTAGATTCCAACTGTTAACATGTATGTTAACTTCTGTATACTATCATCTTGCCAAATGATTGTAGCGACGCACTGAAGTTCATACAAATCAATTAAAAACCAAATCCAGACCAGCTGAGTTTAGCTAATGTGATAACCAATTATGACTTTTTTTTGCTCCTCATTTGAGATTTACGTAAATTCTGACTTTAAAATAAGAGTTATGAGAAAAAAGTCAAACCTCTATTTTGTTTCTGAAATGGCCCTATCCTCTTCCGTACGTCATTGACCTCCAGCATCCACATAACTTTATTTTATGACCCTGACGTTGTGTGTGTATACAGATATAGAAGACACAAGATGCTAGTCCTGTGTGGTTAACACTTTAGAGAGAAATAAGATGAATTCCATCGTGTAGTTGTATTACTTTTAGGTGTCTCACCTTTCGGATGCTGGCGTTTAGGCGGCCACCCTCCTCCGTGGGCAGCGTTACGGGCATTTCATCGTCCGAGACACCGTCGGACGGGGACATCGCAACCTCTCTGTGGAACAAACGCGTGTTAACCACTCGTCCCTTCTGCTGTACACAAGGCTGTTAGCTTGAAAAGTTCTCGACAACATCACACACAAACGTTAAGTTAGCTAACTAGTTTTTAACCACTCGCCTGCTCGCAGGTTCCTCCATCGTGAACGCCGCTGGACAAACGGTCCCTACATTTCGTTCACTCTTCCTCCAACTAATTAAAAGTTAAATCAAAGCAACAGATTAAAACAACTTTTAAGCAGCGGCTCCTCCAGTCAGTACGGTGTGTTCTCTGACACCGACTCCTCCGCTCGCTTTTCATCGGACCTGTGTTTGCAGCTGCTGCCAGGGTTTACTCGCCTAGGAGGGCAGCGAGGGTACAAGACAGCCAATCACGATGCAGTAAGTACGACTGACAGGGACTGTACCGAATCAGAGTGAGGATTAAGAAAGTACGAGGAGCTGATCTTGCCAATCATAAGTCTCGCGTGGCGTCCCCCCTACGCCCTGAGCTGTAACTATGGCAACGTCAGGGCTGCGGCTCGTGGGTGTAAAAGCTCCGTCGGTGAAAACAAAAAAACGAACAATAAATTAATTTTTTTGTTTATTGGTAGTTTTTGTATTATATTATGTTTTTTGTGTTTTCTTTTACTGTACCTCAGTCATACGTAAACCCTCATAAAACGTAAAGCTGACATTTATGTTATCAATATATTTCTTATTAATTAAGATGACGCCGTGAAACCGGAAGCCAGCTAGTAAAGCTAGTAAAAGTAAAAAGGCCCACAAATGGCTTGATGATCAAGAATGCAGAAAGCTAATGAAACACACCGCCGACCAAACATTATTTAGCCTGACACATCATTCAGCCTGACACATTAGGTCCAATGACCTTTTAAAGAAACAGGTCGAGGATTTAGCGGCATCTGGCGGTGAAGTTTCAGATTGCAACCAGTTGAATAATCCAAGTGAGCAGGAGAACCTGGGGTGACCTTCAGGCTAAAGTACCTATCCAGAAAAAAAATCTAAATATTTTCCACCACAGCACTTCCCATTATGGAACGACCACACCAACGTTGATTCCATATTCAATTTTACTTATTCGAGTTTTCACTTCTTTGACGGTGAGGATTCTTTTTTTCATATGCTAAATAATGAAGATGATCCACCATTGGTCAAAAGTTCACATCATCAAGCTTCTCACATCATGATTAGCCAGAACCAGTAACCGCAGTTTCCTCTTCCTTCTTCCTCTTCATCTTTTAAACTGTGCATTTACACCAAATTCAAGTGTTAGTTTTGTCCGTTCTGGGTTACTGTGAAAATATGGGTGGCTCAGCGAGGACCCGGTCGTCCCTATGTAGATATAAAATACTCCTTACTAAGTAAGTGAAACAGTTGATAGTTTCAGACAATAAGTTGAGAAAAATAAAGTTAAAAAAATATTCAATATCTGCCAATAGGTTCCTAAATCCTGTAAACTGGACCTTTATACAAGTAAACTTACAATTATGAGTAGAAGAGATGAAAAACCTTTCTCCTGTTTCTCTAACAGTCCAATAATACATTGGTGTGTTTTGGAAAATAGAGTCACTATAGCTGTCAAATAGATATAAAAAAAAATGTAAGCGTCTTTGAGTCCCATGTAAAGCACTATACAGAATAAAAACATTATTACTATTATTGATTTTATTATCTAAGCGATAGAAATTACATTCAATATATGAAGTTAAAATATAAAGTAGCTTAAGGTTGACATACTGCAATCCTCTCCTCCATGTTTACTTCTGTGCCCTTGAAAATATATGACAATAATCAGATTATATGAGATGATGTTGTGGAAGGTTATAATCACAAAAACGCATTTGCCACTGAGAATTTTTAATTTATAATTCACTAGGCCGTTAAAAACTCTTTTTAGGGGAGTGTACTTCTTCTGTTTGGCCACTAGAGGGCACTTTTTCCTTTTTCCTATCAAATCAAAACATCAAACTGTGTTCCTACTGTGTTTTAACACTTTTACTGGATGTTTAAGATCTCCACACTTTGACATTTAACAATCATGTTCAGTCTTAGGACGTGTTGGGAATTTTTAATTGAACGGTTAAGAGATTCAAAAACATTTCTCTATTAACAAAGATAAATTGAGAACTGATGTGTCCCAGCGAGATGAGGTCCACTCCTGTTATCCTGTGACGACAAGCACTGTCCAAGTTGTGACATTGGAGTCAATTGAAGTTTGAAGAGTTTTCAGAATCCAAACTTTCTGCTCCCTCTGTACTACATGAGCCTGTGTGACTTTGTCAAACGATCAATAATTCAGGTTGCTTTGCTCTCTTTCAGCTCAAACAATCAGGAAGGCCAGCTGTCGCAATGAAGTACGTCTGTCCGGTCAGGAGGGAAGTACAAACATTTCACGAGACTAAAAGTGATTTGAATACAATGGATTGGATTGGAGTTTGTATACAGACTTACTGACAGGTATTATTGATTAGGACATGGTGAGATTCTACTCACACATAAACTATTACATGAAACAAGTTTAATGTTTGAGTGGCTCCACGGCTGAGTGAGCTCGCTGATTAATTCATCATTCAGATGAGCAGCTGTGCAGGAACAGATGGGTGGACATCGTATAAATAAAGGGAGATTGGGTCTTCTGGATGTTTTATAGAGAATCTGGTGAAGTCACAAATAGATTGATCATAACTACGTTTGAGGGCCATGAGAATTTCCCAGGAGAAACGACACAGAAACAGAGGCGTTGGTGTAACCTGCGTTATCTGACAAGCACAATCACTCCACACTGGATTCAAACTCACAACCACCCGCATGGGAGGTAGACGAGCTAGCAAGCAGGCCACAACCCCATGGGTGCTAACATCTGTCGCTGCACAGCTCTTTACCCGCTGGCTGCTGTTACGGTGGCAGGTATGAAAGTGTGAGGAGTAAAAATGTTCTTCTGTGCTGGTCGTACGGGGCGCACGGGAGCACAGATTAGAATCTATGCAGGACTGACCTGGCATCCTCTCTGTGGGAACATTAAATGGTTCCAACAACATCATTAAAACTTCTTAGGTGCAGTGAAGTGACAGAGTAGTAACCACATGCTCAGAGTTGTAGTGTGTAAATGTCGGCCGGGTGCTCAGTGGAAGTCGAAGGACTAATGAAGTAAGGTGACGGCTCTCGGGGGGGTGAAGACGCTAAGGTGATGCTCTGGTGTCACAGAGCGAGAGAGGTTTTTGTAACAGATGGTCACCTGGGCGGGCGAGGCCTCCGGAAGCCCTCGCTGCCCTTTCATTAGCTCTCGTGTCAGGCACGTCGTTAACCGGAGGGCTGGCTGACAGGCAGCAGTGTGACTAATAATCTGGACTTCAGTCTCCCAATACAAAGACGCAGGAATACTTCTTTAAATGTGCAGAACATCCGATACACATAGAAGAGCTCAAAGTCAGTGATGACTAACAAGTGTATATCGGATGAACTGAAACAAACCAGCTTGTTTGCAGGTTCGGAGCCCTTAAAGTCAGTAAATGAATATCTGCTGCAGAGTCGATCATCTTTTTATTACCTCGCCCTGAAAACAGGAACTCAGTGTAAAGCACAACTTTATCATGTTGAATCCCACATGTGTGAGATCTGTGAGGGGATTTAAAGATGCAGACGTTGGATCATAACTGTGATGTCTCACTTCACCGGATCCCCAGTACAGGTCAACATATTCAATCTAATTAATGCAGTTTATATCAGCAGTGTGTGCAGAGTCCAACGATCACAGCATGCACAGGAAAGAGAAGCTGCATTGGTTTCAGTTTGAGGTTGATTTATACTTCTGAGTGGGATCGAACTGACTTGCATCTCCAGAGAAATGCAACCCCACATCTGCAGCAACTGCTACTGTTCCGCTACGTAGCATCGAACTGTCCTCAGGCGCATTCTCATTTCAACATTGCAGGGCCTTCCTGCTGGAAAGGACCCCTCTGAGCCAGCACACAACTATAAATCAACCTTCAGAGGGGCGAGAAAGCCTCATCAGCAGTACGATAGCCCTTAACAGTGAGGTAATAAAGGTAAACACAGAAAATACGAAACAAAAAGAACATTAATGAGAATCTCAGACAAATTAATTCATCAAATCAACCATTTGATTGCCTACAGAAACCTTCAAAATTATTTTTGTTGTTGTCGGAGCTCTTAGAGGTGATGAAACTATAAAATACAGTTTGATCACACAACAAACAGAAAGCAGCGACTTCCTGGAGACGTGTTCAACTGGTTCATACAAACAGTGAGAAGACTTCAAACCAGTGAGTTCTGAGTGTCCTGTGTTCTGAGTGTTCTGTGTTCTGAGTGTTCTGTGTTCTGAGTGTCCTGTGTTCTGAGTGTTCTGTGTTCTGAGTGTTCTGTGTTCTGAGTGTTCTGTGTTCTGAGTGTTCTGAGTGTTCTGTGTTCTGAGTGTTCTGTGTTCTGAGTGTTCTGTGTTCTGAGTGTTCTGAGTGTTCTGTGTTCTGAGTGTTCTGTGTTCTGAGTGTTCTGTGTTCTGAGTGTTCTGTGTTCTGAGTGTTCTGTGTTCTGAGTGTTCTGTGTTCTGTGTTACGTGTTCTGGGTTCTGGGTTCTTCACTAACC
>CAAKHC010001955.1:16113-28385 GCA_901007825.1 Macroramphosus scolopax | reverse complement strand
AATCTTCTTTCCAAGTATTTATGGAATGGGAGTCGATGAGAGGTTGGTGTACACACATACACACACACACACACACACAACCTGTGTGCATGTGAGCAGTCTGGGCTTCATGCTCAATGTGGAGTCTGTGTGGAGTGATGTCAGCAACCCAGACTTTTATTTCTGGGTCTTCACTTTCATGGGGGGGTAATTTAGGCAGTGTTTGTTTGGAATTTGGAATTCTTGAACATCATTTTTCACAGGCATCTTTAAGTGACGCTGCTAATGTGGAGGTTAATCACTGTTTAACAAAGACATAACAAGAGGAGCAATCTGACTATCTCCTGTAGCATTAGCGCTGCATCTGCGCGGCCCGTGGTGACTGCAGTAGGTTGCTGTAGAAACATCTCCCCTCTATAGGCGCCCAAATAGTTGAATGGTGCATTCGAGGCACCAGAGAAAAGCGGTGCTTCTTGTTGCCAGTTAAACAGACAATCAGGTACAGCTTCCCACTTCATTAGCCTAAGCAACTCCAAGCTCATTAAGCATCCTCACCATGCCCATATTATCACCATGACAACCGCAGACACCCCGGATCATCACCACTGCTGTGGAGATTAACAGCAGACAGCTCACAAAGCCACTCGATGAGACGTCGCGGGGGGGCTGGAAAAAGATGAGTCCTAACAAGACGGCTTTAGAAGAGGGATAGTAAAACTAGAGAAGAGACGGAGGACATGTAGAAGCAAGCGATGAGGAGGGGATGGGTGAAGAGGAAGATGAGAGTGATGGGGTCTCGTGGGTGTTGGGGATGAGGAGAGGGGTGTTGCCTTCTGCTGCCTTTTTCTCCTGCAGTCAAGAATATTTCCAACAGACAATGTGTGTCTGTTTGAGAGAGACAGAGTGTGTGCGTGTGCGTGTGCATGTGTGTGTGTGTGTGTGTGTGTGTGTGTGTGTGTGTGTGTGCGTGTGTGCAGCATCACACCCAGACAAACTCTTTGCACTCCCGCTGCTATGACAACCCTTGCCTTGGATCTGGACCCAGACAATGCCACCTGAGGCAGCTGGCGCCATGGCGACAGGCTCATCCTCCATCACTTAAAAAAAAAATTATTTATCGCAGCTACTTTTCACCGAAACTCTGAACTCTTTGGACTAAAAATTGGACTAAATGAACACTGCAACAGTAATCTGAACTCTCTGCCTCCTCAGAATTGAACCATAAAAGTTACGACTCAAACATAATTAGGTCACGAGAGTGTTGGATCTACATGTCATGCCAGTCGATCGGGTACATTATGATGTCAAATCTATGAAAATACCAAACATAACCATCTTTCTTTGACCCGTCAAGTATCTATTCATTCGACTTCATATCCGCACTTGTTACTCATTTGTCAGCCAGCCCCTCTCCTCTCTTCAAAACAGCCCCCCATGGTGCGAAGCAGTGATCTCTTCCTTTCTGTTTAATCCCCTCCTCCTCGCCTGCGCTTTCCCCCTTTTCGTTTCCATGGCAATGCCTTCTGCATTGCACCAAGAGCCCCGGCCGGCATGTTCGCTCATAAGCCTTTCCCCTCTCTCTTTCTGCGTGCTCACATTGTCCTTTCAATGAGTCGAACTCTTTAAACCAGCCACTGTTTCTAGTTCCTCGAATCTTTCGATGCTCTTATTTGATTTTTTATCTCCTATCTTCTTTCCAATCCATGTCCCCCAAAATGCTTTATTTGATTTCCCTTTGTCCATCCTTACATCCAAACTCCTACGTCTTCCCCCCGGCTCCGAACAATGTGAATAAATTACCACAGTTTCTTTCTCCCTGTAGTGAGCTTGCTTTGTTATTCAGTATTGATATCAAATAACGCACACATCCTGGAGGAGGCGATTAGAAGTCGTCCGACTTACATTCGAGTGGTGCTCAGCAGCTTAAATAACATTACATAAGATGCTGAGCTTTATGTGCTGGAGGAGAGGTTATATATGTCTCCTGCTGGCTTCACTATGATGAGGTATAACTCGTCTCCGGGGACACACTGGTGAACTGCAGGTACGTGCAGCGCGCGGAGCGATAGCACACCCAAAACTTTGTTTGTGCTTGTATCCATTGAAGCCACTTGTGTGAACCACATGTTTGGTAATAATGATCAGGGACGGATATTCCGGTAGGAGACAGACGGATTAATAGCTTCAGTGGAAAGAATAAATAGCAGGGAGGGATTACTGAAACAATGCAGAACAAGAGCCACACACTCTGACTCCATGCACAAATGATATATGGCCCCTGAGTGTGTGTGTGTGTGTGTGTGTGTGTGTGTGTGTGTGTGTGTGTACGTGCTCATTGGATCATTAAAGCTGCTCTGACATTTGGAGAGAACACTGATGAAGCCCTTCTCATTATATGCTGTAATATAGAAGGCTGTTTTTAGACTCCCTGGATGCGCCGACATGCCTATTGGATGCACCGGTGACGGCAACGATCCGCCATCCATAGCAACAGTAACCAGGCACGGATGTTGGAGATGAAAGATCTGCCGTGGTGTCTTCGCTGTCGGACCCCCTCGCTAAATTTGGACCGCTAGAAGGATTCGAGGTGGAAAAAGTTAAAAAAAGGGAGATTATATATAGAGAAATATGTGAGTCAGTCATTCGAAAAACCTTATGCAACAGTTTAATAGTCTGTCAATCTACGAATGTGAGCGGCGTTTAAGAACTTTTATCCTCCTTGACACCCCGGTTGACACATAACAAAAACCTGTGAACACATTCATTATATCTGCATGAGCAGCAGCTCATCCTGGACCACATGTCAGTGTTCATATGCTTTAAAGTCAGCTCCGCTTAGCCACCACGGCTCTAAAGCTCACTAATAACACATTATATTTCTCTTGTTGAACTCTTACAAAGTTTACAGAGGTTAAACATGCTTTTCTTCTGCTTGCGCAATACCTTACAGCAGCCTCTATCGGTCGCCTAGCAACCGGTCCCATCAACCTTCTTATCTAACCCCTCGGAAAAAAAAGGCAGATAACGAGGGGTTAATCGTGTCATGCGTGCTAAGTATTATTTTGTTTCTAATGATAACGTGTTAATGGTTAAAATGAATATCCTGTTTTGTTTTTATCTGCGCTGTCACTGAGCGAGTGAATCACATCAACAGCTCCAGGAAGGGATACAAGGGAGTGGTCAATGAGAGGCGATTAGCCTTTTCCTAAGCACCGCGCTGCATCGGAAATGATTTCTTCCAATCTAAAAACCTCCGTGTACGGGAGGATGTCTGTTAGTGAGTTAATATGCCACACAGCCTCCTGTCCATGCACAATTAATTACGGAGAGAAAAAATAGTAATCTAATTCAAATGTAATTTCCTCTTGATTACTCGACTCGGCGGCTGATGGGCAAACAGTGCAAGATGGTCGGATGACTTATGGTGAAGAAAAAACATCAGACTATTAGAGAAGATTAATACCAATTTATTCTGACCTGATTTGTTGTTTTTTTTCAGGCAGATGTTTTCAATTTGTAAAAATGACACATCAGATTCATAGAAATAGAAAAATGATGGCGTCATCTTGCAAATTTGTTGCACTCAGCCGTTAAAACACCTAATTCTATTTTTAGTTTGAGGACCAAATGATGTTTCTTGTTCTGTGTTTCCTGCAGTGCAGCAGCAGTCCTCTTGCACCATGAAACAGATTTAGAAATCAGCCTGCCTGTGCGCTCACATTGGCTGAGAGGGAGCTGCATGTGTGTGAGTTGCTCCTCTTCACCAATAGGTCGACTTCTTCGTCTGAGGCAACAGGCGGCGGCAGGCTTGTGTACATTCTGCGGATGTGTGTGTTCACACTACTTGCAAAAGGGAGGAGTGGTTACAGGTCTTGTGCACAACATGGTGAATCACCTAACACACTTTTTAGATCGGTGACAGGCGTTGCAACTTTGTGCCTGTTACTGCCCTTTTGGGGCCTCTAAGTGCTCTTGCTCATTTTCAACCCCGGGTTGCTGAATCCGAAAGCTCTTACTCTATTAGTGCAGGTGACCAGATCAACTAAAAGCACCAAACATACAAGCCTTCCCCGAAGAGGCAGAGGGTTACAGCCAGCCTGGCTGTGCCTAAAGGCGACAAAAATCCTCCTCCCGTCACCTCCAAAGCTCACTTTACACATTACACCTCCTGTTTTTAATCAAAACATTGCGTTTTTTGCATTGTTTTGTTGTCTCACAGCCAAATTAAACTGTGAACCATTACAACATATTTGGTCACGGAAATGTGGAGGTGACTATTTGCATGGCTGGTGAATTAGTGGAGCTGGCAAGCATTATTAGCTTTTCCTGCTTCCTGTTTGTGATGAGGTGTTTTGGATCATTCAGGTCATGTCCTCATTTCAGGAACTTGGATATGTAGAAACCAGGAGGCTGTGGCATGTAAACACCTTATCTAGAGGCTTGTTTCCCGTAGCAGGAACTCACGACCGTTTTAGGGCATATGGCTTGTTTGCCTGCAGAAACTGCCAATGCAGGACCTCTTTGAAGGGACATTTTGCAGGGACAAGGCAAAACTGGTGGACGGGCCCTGACACTGATTTTCCCGGATCAGACCCACAAGTGGAGTTTTGCATGTAAAATCCTAGCAACAACTTTATTCCGGTGCAGGGATCAGATGGTTTCAGTGGAGCGTCTTGTTATGTTTCATTTTGGTCTCCTGCTTGTTCTACGTTGTCGTTGTTTTTGTTCAGGCTATCGGTTAGCAGCGCTAATCAGCAATGATTCCCTTTAACCTCGACCGGCAAATTTACTCATCGCAACACTGGACGGAAACATCGATGGCGGTCTGAGCAGGCCTCAACTTCAGAGTCTCTGCTGGTTGGCAGGAAACAGTGAGAAGACTCCAGCAGGACGCCACTCAAAGATCTTTAGAGGCGTTGGCAGATGGCATATTTTATCTTTAAACACCTCCAAGCTAGATGTTCACAGTGTTTCCAGCCTTGTGCTAAGCCCAGCCAAGCTAAGCTAAGCTAAGCAAAGCTAAGCTAAGCAAGCTAAGCTAAGCTAAGCTAAGCTAAGCTAAGCCTAACCAAGCAGCTTCAGAGTGTTTCCTTAAAACTTCGAACAACTCTTCTAAATATAAAAATGTGCATCACATTGCAGCCCAAATCAGGTCACACTTGGTCGAGAGTCTGTGTTTTTACATGCAGAATTGACGGCACACAGGACCCACAAACACATATCAGACACAGAAGGAATTAGAGAGGAAAGAGATCCACAGATAAACGGCTCACCGCTCTATCTGGCCAAGAGAGGAACATGAGGGAGTTCAGCGAGCCAGATTGAGGAGACGCGATAGACAGTCGCAGTGAAAGTGAGAACGAAAGAGATCGAGATGAAGGACGGAGAGATAAAGGAGGGAAATGAAGATTTCAGTGGAGCTTGGGAGCAAGTGGAGAGATGAGGAACAGCAAGGGGGGAGAAAAGCGATCGCTGGTAGGTTTAGGTGGTGTTTGGTAACCTCTAAAAGCACCGGTGGGGAAGAGAAAGCTTTTAGAGACATGAGTAAGGTTTCAGTCTGTGTGTGTCAGGAGAGCCGGTGACTCAGTACTCTTCAGAGGAAAAATGAGGCAATGCAGGAGGTGGAGAAACGGAGACAATAGAGCCGCGGGCTCACCTGAAATAGCAGCTCGGAAGAGACACGGGGATGTTTTGATTAGTCATATTGAATCTAAATAGATTTTACCTGCACACACGCTGTGTTGTATCACACTGCAAAATGCTGACATGAACAATTTCCATTAATGTGATTTAAAGAAATCGATTGTAAATCACCGTTATTCACAAGCCTCTTTCGAGTCCTCTTAGTAAGATATTCTGAAGGGGCACATTTTCCCTCGAAGGATCTGATCACTGTGAGCTTTCCAAAACGTCGCTTGCCAAAATTCCTTAAATGTGTTTCCTAACTGTGACTCAGAAGCGGAGCTAGAAGTAGGGCATGAGTGAGTCACTCCGAAAACACCCCGAGTACTAGAATATCAGGTCTTTTCTCGCCAGAAGACATGCAGAGGCTTCTCAACGGGGTAACGCTGGTGTGACCTTCTTGAGTTATTGCCGGGTTTACCGCCTCTGATTTCCATCCTAATTGGTGACAGTAGTTATCTCCCCTCTTCATCACATGAGCCTGTCCTGCACAGCTGTCTCACCGACGGGGAGTGAAATGTTCACAGTAAAGCTACAAAGACCTTTTTCATGCATGCACACGACAGTCATGGAAAAAAAAAAGTGGAAAATTAACTTTAAAATCCTGTCAGCATGAAAAAAATGGTAGCACTGCTTATAGGAGTGACCCGGATATTGTTGGCTGAGGACGAGCAGAGACTGAAACACTGCAGCCTTGTTATTCTAGTTAGAATATTTATATGTGCGGTAGAGACACTTTCTGTGTCTGTGTCACACTTTAAAAGACCAGCAAGACAACTTCAGTGGGAGAAGTTAACGTGCACACGAGCTGATTCTGACACCACAGAGAGACCGACACAGCAATCGGACACATTAATGCAGGCCACATATCTTCCCACTGAAAGACAGCAACACATCTTCTCTCACATGTTATAGTCAAATTAAAGAGGAAGACTTGTGTACAGTGGGGGGGAAACACTCTCTGCTCCGGGGCTGCAGTCAGCCGACTCGAAAATATTTGTCAGTTATTCGACACTTGTGCACCAAGAAATGTATTTGCTGTTGGTCTCAGTTGGAATGAACTCAATAAGCTAAAACAAACAAGTGCTAAACCTCCTGCGCGAGACGTTCACAACATCTCTCTCGTCTTCCGTCTCTGTTTCTTTTCTGTCTCTCCGGTGTGCTTGCAGCATTATCTCTCTGCAGCTCCGCGGAAATAAACATGCAGACGAAAAAATAACAAGGATATTTAAAAGCGAGGTCGAGAGAAGAGAAGAGAGATAAATGGAGCAGAATAGAGTGAGGTGATTGATTGTGAGTGTGCACCAAATGCATGCACGCACAGTAACATGCATATATATATATATATATATATATATATATATATATACACTAACACTGTATATACACGCCTGATGGGACGGGCTGAAGCCTTCCAGTGGGACACTCACTAAAAACGCACACAAACAGACACACATCCATGCCTGGTTTCCTTTAATCTAACCGCTCTGCTGGCTCTGTTTTCACAGTCATGGATAAACCTGCTCAGGAGATAAGACGATGCTCAGCAGAGGAGTGACTCACCCATTAAACCTATGGAGATGATTTGTGTGTGTGTGTGTGTGCATGCTTGTGTGTGTTTTCTCCTCACCAATACTAATAATAGCGGGTAATAAATAGAACACAGACAGAACCTAAATGCCGTCCCCGACACGCCTGCTCCAAAAAAAACGACAACAACGAGACTATCGAACGGAAAAGCACGAGGAGAGTTGAGATCCAGGCTGCGACGTAAACTAAACAAAAGAACACTTTACCGTGGCTCAACGATAACCTGCGGCTTCAGACGAAAGAAAGGATCCCGGAAGAGGTCACAAGTAATGACAAGCACATCTTTACATCTCTTAGAAACATGAGAGAGGCGAGGGCGGAATTCTTTAGTAGAAGAAGGAGAACTGATCTAGAACAATGTTAATGAATGGAAGAGAGACCGATCAAAGAACTATGTGATTCTTTCCTGGACAAGTCTGCACCTCCTCGCCTGCAGAAGAGCTGACAGGGACGTCCGCCGAGAGTTGTAAACACACTGGATTCAATCACATAACGGTGCAACGGCTTCAACGCACCCTGCAGAACGTCGGACGCAGCGTCAACACCGTAACCACATTAGCTCCTAATAGGGCTTTAATGGTGAGACGTTAACATATCGCCTGAATATTCAATTTGTCTTCTCAACATCTGTGTTCAGTCACTTTCTCTATTCTTCTCCATTCATTCCATTATGTCCTCCCCTATAAATCTTGTTTATCGTGGAGCTTTAAGTCCTAGATAGACGGCTGATTACCATCCGATCATAAATCTCATGATAGCACCGCGGGTGAAAAAGGGGGAGAAGACATTCCCAATAACGACTGGCTAAACATAATAAAGGTTTCCGTTTTCCTCAACCAATCAATGCATGACGAGATCGAGTCATCACGGTAAGGACCCTGATCAAAACGACCTCGCGGGGGGGGGGGGCGTTTGTCTGTCGGTCTGTCTGTGTACATCGTCTCATTAGACGTGTCCCGGTCTCGGCCCTCTCGCTGGTGAGAATTAACAGGGAGAGAAAACAACAGATTAGTGAGGATCCTTAAAGGGTCATTCCGTAAACAGCCTTGCGCTAAGCTAAATGTACGTACAAATACAAAGAGATTCACTCGCCGCCTGATATTTTGTAGCTAACAGCTGGACGCTAGTGGAGATCGCAGGCTATGGTTCCCATGGCAACCGTCTATTTCCGAGAGAAACAAGCAAACAAGATCATAAACATGTCGCTGCAGTATGTGTGCGGACATGTTTAATTTCCTGTGTGTTATTTACAAACACGAAATCCCCCCGATATCATTTCGTTATATAACTTTTCTCAAGTTCAGTCCGCCCTGCTGGAAGAGGAGGTGCAGACGACGGCGCCGCTAGAAGGAGGAGAGACGCAGTGAGGATGGAGGAAGAGGGAGCACTGCACGATCATCCTGTGATTTTTTGTTCCAGGCGTGATGTGTTCCTCTGGCAGCTGAGAACATCTAAATTTAGACACACCCCTCGACTCCCCTTCCTCGCCTCCACATCCTCAGCCCCTCCTAGCCTCCTCGACACTTTCCCCTCCATTGTGCTCTCCTCATCACCACAAACACAGAGACATGAAAGCCCTCTGAGGTGCGAATATCGACGGCGTCAGACAAGTGTCAGCTGCGGCGAGCTTTGTGTGAATGTGTGTGTGCGTGTGTGACACAAATCAGGTAATGATACAAGACAAGATTTAGGTGAATGTGTGTGTTCATGAGTGTGTGTGTGTGCTCCTATATACGCTGCCCGTGAGCCATAAGGCGACTGTGTCGGAGCTGGCAGGGGAACATGATGTACTCTCCCGGATTTTTTTTTTTTTAGCTTCAATTTTTCATCACCTCTCTTTTTGCGCATCAAAACAACTTCCTTCTCCTGAGTAAAAAAAAAAAATAGATTTACTTTATCAGTCTGTGAGTTACTCGAGGACAGAGTTGCAGATATCTAATTTAAGATTGGCTGCATCAAAAACGTCTCCTTGTGCTTAAGGACAGCATCTAATAAATACCAAGCAACTGGATTTGAACATAAATCACCCGTCAGTAAAGAATATTATCCAACTCGGTCGATCTTAATCTACCTTGGATCCACAATCCAAACCCAAAGATGTCTAATTTACTAGGAAAAGGACAATAAACAAGCAGGTATTTGCAATCAGGGAGGCAGGGACCAATTATTTTCTTGCCATGTCCATTGAAAAAAATGACTGGAACAATTCATAAAAATCCTAAAATAACATTTAAACTAAGGAACTGACTCATTTTTTAATCATCTTAATGGTACCGATATCGAAAAAAATGTCACTCCCTCCGATCTGGTTCCGAGGATGAGCAGTCCCGCAGAGTTAAGACACTCATATTGTTCAACCACACAGCGAGAAAGAAACTTGAAGACATGAACACGCTGTTCTGAGAAGGTTCAGCGTCCTGGAAGGGGGAAACAGAATGTGCCGGTGGAGAACGAAGTGTTTGTTATCGACAGACACGGGGATAAAGAAATCATTGAACCTCACTACAACGAGTTGCATCCCCCCCCCCACCACTCCTGGCCCCTCTCAGCCTTTACCAAGGCGTGTGACATGTTTTCTTATTCCCCACCAGGAGTGAGCGGGTTTGTGTTCGCCGCCGAGGCGCAAAGTGAGGAACACCTTTGTTGCAGCTGCACGTATCTGTAATTACACCCCACGGGAGACGTATGACGACGTGGTGCTACCATGCATCTACCTGCTCCTGCTGCAAGCCCGTTTAAGAGTTCAATACAAGATAGAGATCTAGAGATTAACTGAGGCATTGCACTGCTAATTGTTGGATTGTGCAAACACTATTGTGCGGACACTTAACCAGTCACTGTTCTAGTAAGAGAGCGAAGGAGCAGGAAGACTGCTGGGGGGATGGTGAAGGTGTCAGAATAAAACTGAAGTCCATACAACTTGGTAAGGAGCTATGAATTCAGAATCCTCAGAGTCCCAGAGAGCTCAACAGTGTAAATAGAGGAGAGGAAATGTATCTTGATGCTGTAATCAGTGGGTAATGTTAACATTAGCAGTTCATGACATCATTGTTTATCTTTAATTGCACAACCAGGACAAAGATGATACGACTATTTACTTAAATCTGATGGTGAGCAGCCATGAAAAACACAACACAATTCCAGTATCGGGTCGTCGCTTCGATTGCAGCAGGAACGTATTTAATCATTTTAAAGGCACGTGGAATATTTTTGCAGTGGCAATGCTGTCAAGAGCAGATAAAACTGTGAGCTGACCATTCTGGTTGAGCTGCTGTGTGCTCTTACTCCACTGTGACAACCCGACGATGGCCACCATCTTAGCGCCGAGACTGGAGCGCCGTTTCTTGTTGCCGGCCAGCGACGTCGTGTCCGGGCCCCCGCTGCCTGGGCTTTTCTCCACGTTGTACATGGTCCCCGAGATACTCGAGGAGCGCACCACGTTCCGGGCCGCCTCGCTCAGCCCGCCGAGGCTGCTTATCCCGCCCGGGCTGGGCACCTCCACGGAGCTGCTTAGCATCATGGTCCCACGGAGCTGGAGGGCCGGTGGGCTGGGGTGAGAGGGCGGGAGGTTGAAGCGGGGCTGAGAAGATAAAGAGGAGAGAGACAAAAAACATAAGATGAGGATGTAAGTTCAGAGGAGGAGAGGAAGAAGAGCTCAGATAAAGACATTGTGTCTTATGACGTCTTGTCTTCCATCTGCAGCAGCTCCCAAAGACTGACTGAGTTTTAAATTTTAACTATTCTACAATTATTGCAGAGGAAGCAAACTTCCTTCCGGGTACGTGACAAATAAGAAAAGAGAAAACCTCTCTGAAACGTCTTGTGGATGTAGCGATAGCTTGATGGAAAAATAAAGAACACAAAGGTCAGCAGACGAGGGCAGTGCAGATGGCAGCGGACTGTTCAAGTGAGTTAGGGAACGTCTCCAGTCACACAAACACAAACGTCAGGCCTGACCTGCTGTTCAGGGGCGACCCTGTCAGCTGGGATTTGTCTCCGGAATCTTATTCAGTCTCTGACCTTAAACCGTGACACGTGAAAAACTCCGGTGGAGGTTACAAGTGTGTGCGTGTGTGTGTGTGTGTGTGTGCGTGTGTGCGTGTGTGTGTGTGTGTGTGTGTGTGCGACTGCACGTCATGCCAAAAAAAATAAATCAAGCACAAGACAAGCTTTGTAATATAAAAAATTAAAGGACCATTCCGCATTACCTGTTATCAAAGGTAATTAATTGTTCATACAAGGTATATTTCAAATTCAGTTTTTTATTATGTTTTCCTCCTTTACTTGTGTTCTCTCTCACCAACATCACAGTACTGAAGCTGAATCAGAAGCCCACGAGGACATTAACTATGCAGGTGTACGGTGGACAACATCACGCTTCCTTCTTTAATATTTATCTACTCTTCAGCACAACTAACTTCTACTGTATCTCCAGCCCCTTTTTTCTCATCATTGAAGCTCCTGCTGTAAATCTTTCCTGCATCTTTTTGCCCCAAAAAGCAGCAGCGTATCATAACTTCAACAATAAACCCGGCTCCTGAGGTTTATTCAGTGTGTCACGTGAGAAAGGATTTGCATGCGATGGCGAACATATTCTTTATGCTATTACAGCAGCTCCTTCCTGCTGCTGGAAATCATAAATAATAAACATACTGTGGAGGGAATTTGCCCTTGTTACGTCTTAGGAATTTAAGGCTCAACTGTACATGCACTGTGCTTTCAGATGCCTCCGTGCAGCCTCGTCATCGCTCTGCTTCGTCACACTACCCCGATGCTGACAAGCCCGTAAACGCATGCTAACATTCACATGAAGCTTTTAGAGTTACAGTAACTGGAGTGCTGTTGATGGGAGATGGACTGAGGTAGTAAAGAGAACATTTTGTAAAGAATCTGATGGTGGAGGAGGAAGAGGAGGAGGAGGAGGAGGGGGGATGCTTTAGGGTCAGATAGAGGGAAAATTTCAAACTTGAAATTCAGGCGATATATGCCTTTGTTTCTGTCCCTTATCTTGTCGGTACCAT
>CAAKHC010001955.1:0-16093 GCA_901007825.1 Macroramphosus scolopax | reverse complement strand
AGAGAGTACTGAGAACACACAGCGAGTAGAGCAGAAAACGAGGGTACGGGGAGGGGAAAGAGAAGGGGGCTAAACAATACATCTGCTTCGAGAGAGGCACGAGAACAGAGAATAACGAGCTCGGGAGGAAAACGTGGGAGGACGCTTCATAACGGATGGACACCGAGGGGAAACGCTGCTGGAAGCCAGAGCGTGATCGCCGTGAAATAATAGGGTGAAAGCTGGCGATGGAGGGGGGCAGGAGTGTGGCAGCACACGCATCAGTCCCTCTCATCTTCTTCATGATGAGAACCTCCATGCGTGCCTGGTTACAGACATGCGGCAGAGTGACACAGGGTGACCTGAAGTGTACTCCACAGCACATCTTCCCCCTCTCAGATTGGCACGGCACCGAGGAGTGACACTTCTACGGTTTCATAACAGCAGAAGCTTCAAGTTTCAGTATTTAATTGTGAGTTTGACATCATTTTTTTTTTTAGAAAGCAGCTCGCTTTGCTCTGCGCAAAGCTAACAAAAGCTTCCGACTTCTAACTTTAGTCTCCACTGGTTGCCTGGTAACATCACGGTGACAACAGGACTCCAGGGAGTCTCTCCCCACCTTTGGACAGGCAACATTAACCATCATCTCATCTGGAGAATAATGGCCAAGTAAATAAGTGTATTTCTCAAAATGTCAAACTAAACCTTGAAATAAAAAAAAAAAGCTTTGCTCAGAGAAACTATCTTAAAGGACAAGTACGTACCTTGTGAATACTAAGTTGGATCCCTAAACTGAAATCCACCTCTGCATTCTTGGAGTCTTTCAATCTCCTAATCTGCAGTGTGACCCCTGGATATGCCCCCCGTGTACCTGACCTGTCCCCACAAAGTGTTTTGCTGGACCTCACGGTAAACCCGGAGCCGATCTATCTTCATCCAGCCAGACGGCTCCCCCGCCATATGTCTCTGTGCTCTCTAACTTCTCATCTCAGAGCTCATTTATTTCTCCTCCCGTCAGCAAACCGCCCCGATCCACCCAGCCTGCTGGCCATCACCTCCTCCTCCTCCTCCTCCTCCTCTCTCCTCCGCCCCGCAACCCCGACCCTGTGAAGATCCGGCCTCTTCATGTGTGGCTGTGTTGATGCAACACACACAAGATCCAGTTGAAAAGAGAATGAACATGAGAGTCTTTCTTTGTCCGGCGGAGAGAGGAGGACATGCACACTTCATCTCAAAGATGAATAAATGAGAGAAAGTGCGCAGGGAGAGCTAATCATCCTCTCTGTGCAACCACCGTCACAGCGGTTGAGGCGAGGCACGAGTCCAAAACCTCTGAACTGGAGCTACTTACTCAGACTACAGTAGACTATTGCGGTAAACTGATTAAAGGAACAGTTTTGGGGAAAAAGGGATTGATTCTGCTCTCATATCTGGATGCTAAATATGTCAGAATAAAGGCTTTAAACAGGGAACAACTGCTGCAGAAGGTAAAGACAGACGAGTATAACTTCAGATCTGCTGAAAACACAGCAATGCTACCTGACCTTTTCCCGAAGCTCATTAGTTGCTTGTGGAAAATTCATATTTAACAAACACAATGGTGAGAGTGGTATCGATCCTCTCATTGATTCCTCTCCAAGAAAGTGAATAAGCATATTTCCCAAGATACGAAATGTTTTGCTTTAACACAGATTAAATGACAGAAAAAAGCATGTATAAGTGGATGTTTGGGAGTCGACTCTCTGAACATTAACAGAAACATTAAAGCCTGTGATACCCAGCTTGTAAACCCATGTCAGAATCTGATATCTCCTTTGGAACACAAATGGCACAATCTTGTAATTAGACACGGCTGAGCAGCCATTAACGGCCTCTTTAATGTTGCTCTCTATAGCAGGCGAGCAACACCGCCGCTGCCGGCTTGTTAATTAACCTGTAATTTGGTAACAGCAGATTGTTAAGATAAAGGTCTCTGTGGTAAGCAAAGGTATATTTTTTAATAGGAAACACACATCAGGTCTGATCCGCTCACCGGCAGTGCACATGGGCAGGCAACACTTCCTGTTGAGGCTACCATGGAAACGTCCCAAGTCGCTGCGCTTTATTTTGAAGGCCTGTTTCCCCCCGTTGTGGGACGAATAAAAGATTATCTCATCTTATCTTATTCCCCACACCTGTTTTGAAAAGCGCAGCTAATCTGTCTGTCAGGTCGATTGAGATTATGTGATTAGATGTATGCAGCCCCGCTACAGCGTCTCTGTTTGCTTTGTCAGTAAATACTAGCCGGTGCTTCGATCTGTATCCGCTATGGGAGACATTGAGGTACTTTTACTGCTGTGACCTGTATCTTTGTGTTGATACCTTTGCGTGTTAAATCTGTGCATCAGTTTGGTTTGGTGAGTGCAGGCTTGGGAAGTGAGAGTGCTTAAAGATTACTCAAAATTACAAGCTATTTCGGTCCCTGTCTTTGTCTCCGTTAGCATCGACGGGCCCTCTGTTCGCCGTAACAGTGTGTTTGTATCTCTCGGATCATAAGGGACCTCTTAAGGCAATAAAACAGAAGGCCGGTTTTGCAGCTACACGCACACACAAGAGTAAGAGTGTCAAGCTGTGGGACGACTGAGAGCCAAATGGATCACGCACAAAATCACACACGGAGAGAGCAAGCACAGCACAAACACACACAGGCTGCACCTCACGTACGTGCCAGAGTGCAGCAGGAGAAGGAGCCAAAATATTGAATGACGGAGGGCGTTGACGCTGATGTCTTGGCTGATGGACTCGAAACAACATCCAAATCCTCCGTAAAACACTCTGCTGACACAGATTTGATTTATTCGCCACACTGAGAGGAAAAATTGACCAGACACAGTCACTGCGCTATTAAGTACGTACAAATTTCCAATTTCACACGCACACACAAATCTGAATCAAACGCTCAGAGCCGTGAAATGAGCAGTAAAAAGGAGTCCGCGCACAGCTTTCACTTTGCCTCTCCCCTTCGGCCCAATCAAATTTGTGTCCAATAAATATCTCGTAATGTGAGTCATTGAGTCACTCCCGCCGCGTCACCTTGTGACAGCAGACACAAATTCGATCCGTCACGCTATGTTTTCATACAAATTGCCTGAATATTGTTGAATCAGGCGCGGCGGGGGAAGTAAAGGTTTATGTTTTTCTATCAGAGCTACAATTAGCAGCCCAAATTAGCCTGCCTGAGGTTGTTTGAGTTTAATATGGCACTGAGATTAGATAGAGCAGTAAGTAAACAAAAGGTTTAGCTATGTTGTATGATCATAAAACCAATAACAGACTCTGTGTTTTCATAAACAAATTAGCTTTTAATTTAGCCTTCAAAATAAAAGCTTTAGATATTAAACAATACAATATAGTGCATTAAGTTTTTAGTGCGTATATACTCTATAGTGATTCTGCATACATGCATACTGTTCACCCCCCCTTTGGGGGGAGGGTGGGGTTCGTTTCTGCAGGAAAAAATTGTCAAATTCTGTAAAAATAGTTTCATCATGAAATGCCAGGATTAAACCTCTTCCCCCTGCAGAGTATCATATTAAATGCTCATTCACTCATCCCTAGCTCGCCCCGTTTTACACGCTAATCCCCGCACAGCTGAGTTAGCAATACGATGTTTTCGTCTCAGCAGTGAATCAATAACTTGTCCAGGATTTGTGCCAGCAGCCTTCTGGAGAAGTAAGACCTCCTTCATATCATCACTTATCCCCCCCCCCACAGCCTGCAGACCCGCTCACAGGGTTGCTCTCTCCACCCACCGCAGGGAATCTGGTGGGAAAGTGATTATATCTTCAGACGGTGACACAGTCTTCCTTTATTCTTTAGGATAATTTACTAGAACAGTTCTGTGGAAAATTGAGTCCATTCCATAAGTTTGATCCTAAATGTCCCTCCGCAACACGGAACCCGTCTGAAAGGCTTTTCTCCCCGGTGCTCACTTCTTCTTTTCATCCCCGTCAAAAGAAAGGCAGCCAAAGTTCCTCTGTCAGCGGCGGAGGGACGGAGAGATAGTAGAGAATAGAAAAATAAAAAGCCAAAGTGGCTGGGCTGAAAGGAAAGTGGGTTAAGAGGGGCATGATGGATGAGACTGGGAGCTCTCCTGACTCATGGCTGCTCTCTCTAGTGACTAATGTGGTCAGTGACATCTTTCACTACCTCTCCGCTACCCCCCCCTCCCTCGCTCATTCCCTCTCAATCCACCTGGGATACTAGAAGCCAGCCGCCAGTGTGGTGCACAGGATCTCACCCCGTTCACCATCTCCAGATCACATTGCCTAAACCTCCTCGGCTGTTGGGTGCTTACGATGGATGGGGGGGGAAAGGGGGGGGCTACACCAACCAAGGAGACGGGGCCAGGGTCAAATATGCCTCTCTGTCTTAGTTACTGTGAAACCTCTGGAAGCAATGCGTGCGGTGGAGAATGGTCAGATCCTGTGGGGGAACAAGATAAGAGCTGTATATTTATCTCTCTCTCTCTCTCTCGCCACGCTTATATTTTTAAGACTTCTATTTTAATCCATTTCTCGTACATTTCCCCTTTTATATGCGACCTCATTTTTTGGGGGTTGCTTTCATGTTTGAGTACTTCACTGATCCGTCAGACCGATAGAGATTTTACAAGGACAGGATGTCAGCTGGGCACTTGTAAGGCCTTTAATAATTATCTAGCATTGCTTTCATGTTGTTGTTTTTTTTTTTGGTGTGAATAAATAGTTGCATTGACAAATCAGCTGACAATACAGATGCTGTTTGATTGCATTGTTGATAGCATGGCAGATTGTAGAGAGGCGTTAGGTGAGAGAGCGAGTGAGTCACATGTGAGGATGGAGGTCACCTTAGCGAACCCTGCGGCGCCGTCAGAAACATATCCGGTGTCGAGAGGAATTGATTTTACTGAGGAATGTTGTGGCAAGGTCCAGCATCCCTTGGGAAAACAGAGTGGCAGTCAAAGTGTAACTGGGTGCTCAACTGCCAAACCTGAAGCAATAACGGCAATGAGAAGCTTCAAATAAAAAATGTTTGCATCTAAATAGTCTTCTCAATCCGAGGGCGAGCAAGCAAAGAAATGTTAGACAGAAATAAAGTGTCTAATTAGCAAGTCCAGTCTGAGGTGAAGCGTATTAACAACCAACCATTCATTATCAACCAATCCAAGCCACTTCTTTGACGATGCAAACCAACCAGCCAGTGAATTGTGCCTACAAGTGCACACGGGCCTGTAAGGTGCAGCAACACACTCACACACACACACTTATAGAGGCACCGAGAGACACACAGTGAAGCCCGCTCATTAAGATGATAAGTGACTGCTCTGCCCTTTGGTTGTTTACACTGGATTTTCATTTCAAAGAAGTCCAGGACCAGCAGCCCGCCAGCCACAAATCTGAGTCGTGGTCAGATGTGTCATTGCATGTGGTGTGAGTGTGTGTGTGTGTGTGTGCGTGGCTGCGCCGGACTTTGCCTTTGCCCTTTCTTCTCATCAATTCGGAGGAAAAAAATGTGAGTTCATGTGTGTGTGTGTGTGTGTGTTGAGCTAGAGTCCCTTTGATGGAAGATGATGCAAGGCACAGCGGTCAGAATGGCCTTTTGAGTATATCTGATGTCATCTGACGTATCTCTCTCTACTACTCAGTGTCAAGAACATATATATACAGTATATATATATACTGTATATATGTCGCACCCTACTGAATATTTCAGAGGAGCTTGGATCTGTATGTGCCACACATCAAAATGCTTATCGGAGTCACATCCATCCAAATGTGGAATAAAGCTGTGGCACAAATACATTAATACTTCATATGCATAGTTTGGGGGAAAATGTCTTATGTGATGTGTAAATGGAGTTATAGGAATATGGCTTGCCTGAGTATGAGGCAACATTCTTGACATGAAATATCAGGAAAATGCAGGTTTAACATTAACAAATGTTCTGTTCTATGTAGGTGTATCGCTTTAATTATTGGGAGTAGCTACACCTGTGTTTAACTTAAAATGTCCCGTCAAAATGACAGTAATGAAAAGGATTATTCAGAGGATCAAGTGTGAGTTTCAAGACTAAGACAAGCCAAAGAGCCTAAAGAGCCGCGGAAGGCTTCGCACTCGGAGCTTAACGCTGACAGCTGCATGTGTCAGAATATCAAACAGCTTTCAGAAAGTTTTCGACCACATTCTTTACATAAATCTCTGTGGAGAGCCTCTCCTGTCCCTGCCACAGGTGGGGAGCCCATACTGAGCCGGGATCAGGACACCTCTGTGTCTGCGATTGTGTAGGTGTACCCGGCCATCTGATGTAATCTCACACCTCAGCGTGCACTTGGCCTGACCTGAGTGCTGGCAGTGGACAGGCATCCGAAAATCTCCGTATCCGCCCTCCCCCGCCACACACACCTTTAACTATCACCAGCATGCGCTCACACAAACACCATGAGTGTGAGCACTGCTGACATGCCCAGGAACCTTTGACCCCAATACACCCACCCCACACACAGACGACCAGAAGAAGTGCACAACTGACCTTTGACACGGCTGAACTTTCTCCCAACATGACTAAATCAATAGACGCCATTAGCTTCCCATTTCTCTACACCGAAAAAAAAATGACAACAATGAATGCAAAAAAAGATGCTCATACAATCTCATGTGACCATATCAATCCATTTAAACTGTTACTGAGATTAACAGAAGTAGGAGGAGACATGAACCTGTAAGCTCTAAGCACATTGTAGAAAGGTGAGAAACAAGAAGCTGCAACTTATCTGTCCATTACCCACCAAATGGGCCTATAAATGTCACAATATTCAGAGGACTAAATACAGTTTTAGCCTTGCTCTTCTCAACAATCATCACCTGCTCTACTATTAATTGCATTATTCAGGATATGAGCGCATTTGGCGCTAATTGGTGCTGAAACTGATTCCTTCCAGCAACGCAATTCAAAAGAGGCACTCACCACTTACAGCAAGGCGCGGCGAAGGCAAGGTGAGGGTCGGAAGTTGTCAAATGATGGTCTGCTTCTGTCCTTTCTGTAAGAATGTCATCGTTTGGGTTGTATTTTGACTGTGCTGGCGTGCAGACGGCGGTCGGTTGGACGGTTTCTCCTGTCGCTGCTGCTGGTCACACTGCATCCAAGGCGCGGTGAGCGGCGCGCTGCTGTGGAGAGAGAGGAAGAGGAGGAGGAGGAGGAGGAGAGTGAAGCGGAGGGAGGGAGAGAGATGCGCTTACTTGTTGTGCCTGGTGGTGCCACGGTCAAACAGCGACATCGTGTGGCCGGTCCGTGCAAAAGAAACTCTTATAAATACTACACATAGACATCAGCTGAAGTGTGTTAGTGAGAGAGATAGAAGGACCACCAGACCTTCAGTAAATCCATAGAGACTAATTCCACATTTGCACAAGCTGTTACCTTTTTTTCAACATCTAACCTGCATCAACTGACTTTTGTAGGCCACTAAAAGCATGCTGAAAGTGTTGCTCTGCAGCATTTCTCCTTTGAGTCCAACCATTATAAACCTATGATATATACTGATGGATGCCATGACAGCCTCCTAAAGGTGAAGCCAATACATCTTGATCGCCCCCTGGTGGCTGGTTGCAGCGTTATCAGATGGGACCAAACTAAAGAATTCACACAAAGTTAAAGCATACGCCATATACAATTTAGGAAAGATGTTTTTTGTTATTATGGGTAGTCCACTGTTGTATGCTCAAGATATTTTGAATTAATTCAAATTCAGTGGGATGTACTGGAGGCACGCTGTCCAGATATATACAGTCTGCAACAGTTACTTGATGCATCCATTAGCTGTTTGGTGTTGAGCAGGTAGTGTGTAGTGAGACAGATTGTCAGGCTGCAGATGGACAGTTAACAAGCATAAACATGCTATAAAGCTCTGTAAAGACGAGCGGAGCTGCATGATTCATAGCTCTCTGTGGCTAAAAGCAACGCCTCAGACGTTACATATTGTTATTTAATATATTGTGATGGTAAAAATATGGATTATAACTTCTGAATTCCAGCTCAATTAGTCACACAGCCGTTATTGCCATCAATAGACATGTACATTACATGTTATTACTCCTGGCAGTTCCCCTGACCAAGGCACTGGTAGAAAGACTGATGAATATATTAGTATTGCACAGTTTGCAGGACACATGCACATGCACAATATTTCGTATCCTCTCTGCATATAGGGAGGCTGCATACACGGATAGATAGAAGCAATAAGGGGTTCAGTGTCTTCCTCAAGGACCCTTAGACACAGTCTCTATAGAGACGGCCACTCTACCTCCCGATCATCTGCATTTACTTACTAAATCATGCTAGAAGATCATGACACTTTGGTCCTAATGGGAATCCCTGAACACCAGTCAAACCTGTGCAGGCGAAATACGATATGCAACAATCAGTAACACATGTGGCGACCCTTTCGAATACACATAAATCAAAGGCCTTGGATCAATGTCCTATTTCCTGTAGATGAACCTCTGTGACACAACACAATCAATTTCTCCTCGGGATTCATTGTTCCAATTACTAAGCCTTGTTCTCTCCTGCAGCAGCAAGACGGGTTGACTGAATCAGCCGCCATCAAACATTAATACCAGCACTGAATCTGAAGCAGCTCATTGGCATGCTTGTAGCAGGAGAGGATTCAAGTAGTGGTTGGAGCATCTGTTGCTGTCATCAGCTGTTGTAGGGATGACAACGGCTGTGTAATATCAATGAACGCAATGTGCATTTATGCCATAAAAACGCTCATCTGGGAAAAGCCAGACAGGGAATTTTAACAGCTGCAGGCAGAAGTCGTAATTCAATGGATTGATCCTTTCCGAGCTCGAACACACATACGAGGCTACAGTATACATCTGAACAGGGTGACAAGAAGACGGACTGTTCCTGCTGCCCCATTGGAAAACTGTGTTAAACGTATTAGGGCCACATAAACTGCTAATGTCCAGTCCATGTTGCAGGAGTCAGATCACAGCCAATTGAATTACAAAAGCACACAACATGGACATGTGGTAAGGTTTGTGTAAACTAGGATTATTATTCAGATATTTCAGAGGAGGGTTGCGAGGACGCAGAGTGCTTACAGTCCATGACAGGTGCTTGTATACACGTGTGTCTGTGTTCTCAAGTCAGGGCAGTTAAATCGAATCCAGGCTCCTTCTAGAGAATACCGAACAATCCCCAGAGCCCTAACATACTTTTAAATACACCCGGTCCAATAAGTGATATCTAATAACATCTTTAACACAATATAATTGCACAGCAGCAGCACAGCTCTTCAGCGCACTGATTAAATGTTCCCAATATAACATGATGTGCGTGGCTGTGTGTGCGCGCAGACACACACTCATCCCTCGTCTTTATTACTGCTCCGGATCCACACTTTGCACCTCATGCATACATTACATAAACAAGCAGACTGCCAATTTGGCGCTGCAGCGGGTTTGTGATTAGATCCGTTCATTTGTTGCTGGGGAAACAAGGTCGCACAAGTGCCCATATTTCTCCATTAGATGTGTTTAAGAGTCACCGAAGGCCGGTTTGAGCTCATTTCAGTAAAAGGAATGTTCTGAGATACTTTTTCAAACATTCATTAATCTGTTGAATTATTGATGTATTATCTGCGAGCAGAGGGTGGGTAGATTATTGAGGACAGACTAGGAGAAAATTACTATGTAGCACTTTTGCTGGAAGTTCATGCAGCGTTATCATTCCTATTGGTGCATAACACTGTGTTGGTTTTATGCACACTACGTTTGAACTGCCCGTGAGTTACTGACACACACAAGCTCGCACTAAGACATACTAGGAGGCTGATATCACAAACTCCCTGTCAGCTGAAAATATGCACCTATCAGCAGATACGGAGCCCCTATAGCAGCTGAATATATTTATTGCTGCCTCTTTGTCGCTGTATTACTCTTCTTGTGCTTACACCGGTTGTTCAGCGTCTAATGATTACATATTGAAAACCTTACTCAGTCATTGTCATCCTTACGTGAACAAACTTGGCTGACAGTACGCCGGGATGCTGATGTCGATGGGACGGCTTTTGGGCTAATGACTTGAAAACTGTGTCACATTGGGATCTGAGGAAAGACATAAACCAATTCAAGAGAAAAAGGCTCAAGGATGGAGAGGAGTAACTTAACTTGTTCTTTTCAAGTTACTGATTTTCGTGTCTGTACTGATATTCTCTTGGATGGCTTGTAGAATAACTCAAAATAATCCAGAAAAAAATAAGAAAACAATCATCTACCATTTTTAATGTCTTCTTGTGGTGGTATTATGGACATTTGAGCATTCACAATGTCATACACATAGTTCTGATTTCTTAATTTTGCTCATCAGCTGTTTACAGTCAGCATCTCAGCAGATAGTTAACAATGGCAAAATGATTCAGCAATCCAATCCTATCAGGGCTGTTGTTTCCAGTCACAATTAAATTGCTATAATAAAAGGAATTAAACAACCAGAAAAAAAAAACCTGTTTCAGACCTTTAATAGCTCAGTAACTCAAAAATACCACCCTCTTAAAAAAGACAATTTGAAAAACATGTACTGTATATTGTTCAGGTGTCCATGATGTATCGTTTACATATTTACGAACATTTGAATTTGACCCAATGCAAGCATAATTGATGAATAGTGTAGGTATTTAAATATTAGCTGTATTTAAAACTTAGACATTTATGAATAAGAAAAAAGCAATAAAATCCTGCTTAGTTTAAATTCTCTTTATTTCAAAAGCTTTTGTGACCTTTTCCTTCAGTGTCATACCACCAACATGTCAGCTGGGGGAGGCTTCAAAGGAATCTGACCAAGAGTGAACTTCTTTGCTTTGAACTGATCTAGTTCCTCTGGGGTCAGTTTGCTTTGAGGAGAAAACAGACTGTCCAGTGTCCCTCCGGCAGATACAGCACCTGCTGCAGGAGGTGCAGCAGTTGCCCCAAATCCTCCACTTGTCTGTCCAAATAAATTAGTGCTTCCAGCTGCAGCAGGTGCTCCAGCCCCAAAACCACTGCCAAATGCTCCTTGAGTGGTTGCTGTAGAGGAGAAGCTGAACCCTGACGCGGAGCCAAATCCTGAAGATGAAGCTGCTGGCTTGTTGTCGTTCGGGGAAGCAAAAGAGAAAGAAGAAGCTTGTGGTGCAGCAGAAACTGCAGATGAGCCAAATCCAGAGGGAGGTTGTGTAGGAGCGGATATGACGCTCCCAAAACCAGCGGAGGATGACGGTGCCGCTGAAGAACCAAATCCACTAGCTGGAGCAGCAAAGCTGAAGCTGCTGGGCTGGACTGGTGCCCCAAATCCTACAAGGCCAAAAATGAGAATTACTACAGGAGCAACGGCCAACATGGAAATGTTTACTTGGTCGGCATTTTTCCAAAAAGACAAGTAATAATTATTGCTCTTGTTATATAGCGAAAGGGGAAATATTCTATTGTTGCGTTATATAAAAAATACTTAATCTTCACCTTTGCTTTGAAAACTAGATGTAGAGGACCCAAATCCAGTTGCTGTTGCTGAACCAAAGCCACCTGAAGATGTCTGAGGTGCCGGATTATTTAACTCTGCAAGCTGCAAAGAAAGTAAATATGGTCAATGTCAAATCATAATTCACTGTAGCTAAACAAATATTAAGGTCACACATAATGCCTTACCAAAGCTGTACGAGTGGCTGGATTCATAATTTTCAGTTCTTGGACTCTGCTTCTCCACTGACTGAGCAACTGGTTGATGCCATTGACCTGAAGACCAGGAGATTCATAGATTCATTTAGCATTTTGTCAAAAACAAAGCTGACAGATCAAAGATTCCTGAACAAAACTTGAGATCCAATCTTTTATCTTTCTTGAGGGGAATGAGTTTTCTTGTATCCTTGCATTAGACAGGGGATAGAGTCAGGGCTAGGAACCCAACTTTGATACTTTTATTGTACCAACTGAATTTACATAGTTTTTAATATCAAAAACTGCTTTGTCATTTCGGACCAAGTTTTGATCAAGGGAGTATATTATCTATCTAAAGCACTTACAAAAATAATAATAGGCATGCGTGGTTGTTTGAGTTATAGGAGGAACCCTTTCTCGCTTATATACCCAACCCTTGTCACTTCAGGCAATAAGTTAGTACTCTCTGTTGTTAGAATACAAAAGATATTGCCAATGATATTAAAGTGTAACACTACACTTACATAGCTCTGCAGATCTCCTGACGCTCTTGAGGAGTAATATTCCAATCTAAGCTCTTCTGGAGAGAGATCAGTGAAACCTAAAGAGAAGAAATATCTTCAGATCTACTGTCCTAATAATAACAAAACAAATCATGTTATTAAATTCATAATAATACTGACCAGACAAACAATACTTGGCGTTAGAATAACATGAGAAGACCCACTGCCCTGAGCTTTCCCAAGCCCCTATGTCGATCTGTATGTTCTCCCTGGGTGACAGTGAGACAGACACAGAATTAATAAAAAAACAACAAAAAAAGCTAATTTTCTTATTACAACTTCCCATCATGCAGACTCACAGTTTTTTGTCATCATCTTCATCACCAACTGGTCCTCTTCCCCCTCCTGCTCTTCCTCCCTTGTCAAAGGTGCTGGGGGTGCTGAGTCCTGAAAATCTATTGTGACCTGAGAAGCTAAATTCGGAGCTCTTCACATCATCTCTTCTCCCTCCTCCTCCTCCTCCACCCCAGTCATCACTTGCATGAGAGGAGAAGGACGAAGGCTGAATGAAGCCTCCCTTTTGCTGAGAGGGATTCACCCAGACTCTGTTTCCATACCCTGAAACCAACATGCACACCAATATCACTGTTGAGGTCATGAGGTCAGTGCTGCTTCATTACAGTGTCAAATATCAAACCAAACTGAACATGACTGGGTCCTGATGCTGAGGAAAATGAGTGAGATAACCGTTATATTTTGTAGGCTAATGGACTAAATTTGGAGCCTTGCGTGTGTGTGTGTGTGTGTGTGTGTGTGCCTGTGCGCGCGTGTGTGTGTGTGTGGTATAGTACAGTCAGTTTCCAGCCGTACTATGTTTTCGATCAAATTAGACGTTAAGAAGTTAACATACTTCGCTAATAGGCATGTTGAATTAATATGTGATTATTTTGGCGCCACCAGCCACAGACATTTAACGACATTATGTCGATATTTACATTGAGCAAATTTACCTCCACCTCCTCCTCTGGACTGTTGCGGGGTAACGTTAGAGGAGCGGTTGTAGTTGTTGTTGTTGTAGCCTCCTCCTCCTCCTCCGCCTCGTCCTCCCGTCGGGTGCTCATTCCAGCATTTGTCACCGTAACGACAACGTCCCTGAAGGAAGAAGTTACACACAGTCATCTTCCCCCGGCTTAAAAATTCACGGTTTCTGCTCAGCCGTGGTCCTCAACTTTCACCAATGTTTTCCTGCGACGGCAGATGACGCACGAGCCTACGTCGCAGGATGATGACGTCCTATGCAGCGACTATTGAACACCAGGAACGACAGCGACGCCAGGTGACAAGTAAGAGGCAATGAAACCCAGTGAGCTTTAACACAACGTGGGACAACTGGTCTATGTTAGAGAACGTCGTAGGTGGGACCCTAGTGAAGCCTGGAAATTCATCACAAAGCCTGGGCTACAAATTTAATGCACTGTTTTTTGTTTTTAAGCCAAAACAGTAGTTAATTAAAATCACTTACGCTTGATAAAGGTATGTTTATTTACAATTTTTATGTTAAGTTTTATGACATCTTCCAACCTTTTGAGACATGGGAAGAGCAGGAAGTCTTTCAAGCCACAAGTACAAGTGAGATCACGATTCATTGGTGTTGAAGTCTGTGAATGTTTATCTACCACATCATGAGTTACAAGACTCTAAATGAAACAATCTGTGTGGCTGTGCCATGGCAGTAGCAACAGCAGAGTTTACAATTGTTCTGACTGCTTAGGTATCTTCAGATGGGCACTGCTATACTGGAGGTTTTCAATGAAAATAAAACAGAAATGTAATTGTTTCAAGTTTTTTTTTTATCAGACAGCAAAAGTGTAAATACTAAATACTAAACATCTCCGTCAAAGATTCAAAATATGAATGAATACAGTTTCTAATTGATCATCACATTTCCTCATTTTGTAAGACACCATTCATGCAGTATAAAAAGCTTTATTTGCTGTCACAGTAAGACAAATGATGGACTCTGTCGGAAGTATGACACAGAATGTGTCGATTTTTCAACATGTAATAAAGACAGATAAGTAAAACATGTCCTTCCAAACAAGAATGTGTCAAAGAGGAAAGTGACAATAAGACCATGGCTTAATAATTAATAGTGCATGATACACATAATTTACACATCAAAACATACATAAAACGTGACATACGCTTTTCCTAAACAGGATGTCAGTAAATGATATGTATATATACATATCAATTCTATTTCAAGTAGAAAATCTCTTTGGCAGGAAGAAACCTGAAAACCCTTTTAGAATACTGTTCATATACGCCCTTTAAGACCTTTGGATAACCACTTCGAATGAAAATTAATGCAAATATCACGGCCATACAAGCAAAAGTATGGAGGATATAATGAAGAATAGGTAGTGATTTTAAGCTCGGTAAAAGTATTATTTACCAACTACTGAATTTGAGCCCACAGGTCTGCAAGCTGCCTTACAGGTGATCTGGTATTGCTTGCAGCAGCAATAGTGGTGGCTTTACACCCTGCATGTAATAAATGTGACATGTTCATTCATATTGGAATCCTAAACTATAAGTACAATCATCTTGAAAGACTTTAAACAAAAGCAACATTGTGCCTCACAATCATTGCCTGGAATAAACTTAATTCACCCGTATTTTTGCCCTTTTGCATGTTGCCAGGCAATTAGCTAATGTTAGCCTGTTAGCTGAAAATTGCAACACGTTCATTTTTAGAATATTACATTCAAGTCTTAGTGGTGTATATATATAGTATATATATAGTGGTTTTCTAAAAAACGAGAAGAGACGGATAGATGTTGAAGGCAGAGGGTGCTGATAAGGTTTGAGGGTTAACCATAGAGAAGGCTGTTTCAGTAGTGCAGGCGGAACAACCCCACAGGTATCCTCATAATCCAGAAAGGAAACAGTGGACAATCATGCAGGTGTTTGCCCACTGCACAACAAAGACAAACCATGAATGCTAAGGTAGAGGACCAATAGGCGCACTGCAGATTCATTTCCATTCTCCACCCACAGCCTGTCGGCATCCCTCCCCAGTGTCACATTGGTGCAGCTGAGTAACTGCTCCGCCAGTTGGAAGGCCTGGCTTTCCTGCAGTTGGACGGGAAGAGACTGGATGGAGAGAGGCTGGCTGCTGTCCTTTAACCTGTACATCTGGTGGGAGGGAGAGAAGAATGAATGGACAGATACAGATCCACCTACAACGTTATGTTTTTGCTCACAGGCGTCACATTCAGAGCTGTGAACTCATATTTTGAGTATAATTAAAATCACGAGTTAATAATGATTTCAAACACCTGTAGAACAGACAACAGCAGTAAATAAAACAAGTTCACTAACCAGTGAGTCGAAGGCCTTCAGAAAATCAGGACTGCTCTCAGTCATCAGACTCAGAGTCTCATCAGGCAACTCTACAGAAACAAAACAAAGAGCACAAAACAAGACCTCTCAAACAACTGTGGAAAAGCACTGTGAGGGAAATGTTTACAGACCTCCTCAGGCTGGAGTTCCCCCTCACCTTCCATGGCACTGACCAACTGAAGAGCTGCTTGCAGGGGAGCAGCGAGGCCGGTCTGGCTGTTCTCTTGACTCTCTGACGGCTCCTCTTGCTGCGCTATATCGAGTGTTTCACCACTAAAAATCTCCTCCAGCTAAGAGATGCAGACAAAAATATGTGATATGTTTACTGAACAAATAAATAAGAAAAATCCAAGTGATTTGAACTTAGAGACGTCTTCAGTGAGTAGATGATAAGCTGACTTTTAATCAATAATATGGGTCAATCTTCTAAACTGTAGAATCCTACAATTCTTATTCTACCAATTCAAGGGAAACTTCCCCAGTTCAAACCC